>JAODGC010047379.1:0-19088 GCA_027574925.1 Ecitoglossa quadriceps | reverse complement strand
CTAAGTACCTTTCAAATCATTAATCTCATTACTGCGTACGGAATGACTGTCGTCTTCGATGTGGGAGATGCGATTGTCCTAAAAGTGTAATAAGTCAGTTATTTCTTCCTAATTAGAAGGAAAACAACACAGATATGTTCAAAAATTCAAAGTTAAAAACGGAACATATATTCTATAAGTTATAACATTCACAAACAATATGTTTCGCCTTTGAACTAACCTAACCTTAGATCAGAAACAAAAGACAACCATCTAACGAAAAAGAATTAGTGTATTAGGCAACTGTATATCAATAGTTTCTTTTGATGACTTAGGATTGAATTACATAAATGAAGCTCTGACATAGACTAAACTAAAAAAGATAAAGTAGAGCTGCAAATTATTATTAAATTCCTTTCAAAGTTGATGTTTTTCATTCTTCACATTAAGTCGGTTGTGTAAATAAAGAATATAACAGATTTTAGTCGAAAAGAGGCTTTGAAGAAAAATGTCTAATAAAAAGTAGGCTAATATTTGAAATTTCGCTCAATACAGCGTCTCACCTGTCCGTCGCGCATGCCAGGTATAGGGGGGCCCGGTGAGCCGCATGCACAACAAAACAATTCATAAACACCGTGTCCGCGAGCGTTAAACATTGGTCGTGTGTACCGCGTGCGTCTGGTCACATTGAGACACAAATCTTTGCAAGACGCGTCATATACGCCGTGCGCGCACTCTAAGTAACTTACCAATGCGCTGATACAATTCTTTGTGCTTCCTCTGTTTCCTTCTACCCTTCTGGGCATAACGAATCACCGAAATAAACAACGTAAGCGTGAAAAATTCAAAGATTCCACGGTATAAAATCATTGCCCTGTACTAATTTGCCTCCTATATAAACTTGAAGTTGGAAGATAAGAAAACTCTTTACCTCGCCATCATCATCCGTTATTTCTTCTTCAACCACCTCAGCTTTGTATTCCAGGAGCAGATCTCGAATAGGTTTGGCATCCAACGTGGAACTAATAAAGGGATGCTTGAGCAGCTCGTCGCAATTGGGACGTTTTGCAGGTTCCTTAATGAGTGCTTTGGCTAGGAAGTCATTAAAATCCTTGGAGTATTTACTGGGTTGCTCCAGTTTAGGTGGATCGGATTTTTGAATCTTCAGCAGAACACGCAGCGGTGACATTTCGTGATTTGGAGGTTCCATCTGCGCGAACTCTATGAGGGTTATACCCATAGACCAGATGTCCACCTTGAAGTCATAGGGATTGTCACGGAACGTTTCGCAGAGTACTACTTCCGGTGCCATCCAATAAGGCGTCCCAATGAAAGTGTCATGTTTCTGCATTGTGCTTTTATTTTTTGCCGAGACGCCAAAATCAGCTGAAAACAACAAATGTATTTAAAGCACCATGAATATGCAGTGAGTGTCCTTGAATGTTTTATCTATTTATAGCCGCATTGTTCGTGGAAGTAAGCATGATTCAATATGATTACGTAATTGACACCAATTAAAGCGCCAAGAGGTTAATTGCTTTGTGCTCACCGATCTTTACACCACCCGCCATCGTCAGCAGGACATTCCCCGCCTTCAGATCGCGATGAATAATGTGCGCCTTGTGCAGAAACTGCAGCCCGGCGGTCATCTGCTGGCATACATATTGGATCTGCGCCTCGTTCAGGGGCTTCTCCAGTTCAGTCATAATACTGTCCAAGGCGCCTCCATCACAGTACTCAATCAACATCCACAGCTGATTACCCAGTTGGAAAGCCTCGTGCATCTCAACAATGTTGATGTGCTTACATTCGGACAGAATGTCAATTTCGATCATAAAGTCCGCCATCTCGTCCTCGCCATCCAGTCGACACATCTTCGCGGCTGCAAGTTGACCAGTCTGCTTGTGCTGAGCCTTATAGACTTGCCCATAGGCGCCATCGCCGAGGACGCCGATCATGTCCCAGAACTCTTCAGGGTCAAGGTCTTGGCGGACATTGGAATAGACCTTCTTCTTCTTGGCATCGTTCCCACCGAGGTGGAGAACTTTCTTGATGTTGTTCAGGAAGGACATTTTACTGGGAGGTTTTAAATATTAACTCAAACGGCTTAATATTAAAAAAATAACTAACAGAATTCTTCACATGTTGAAAGGATGCAAGGTGGGGGGTTTGTCGAAGGGATTACATTTTGATTTGGATTAATTGTCAATGAATCGACTGCAACAAAAAAGATACCAACATTGTTACATAAGAAAATAATGCACAACTTTGAAATTTGTCAGGAACCATGGTATTGAGCTAACCAGAATTGTGGTTTATAACTTCCGGGCCAGTATCAATTCATGATAAGCGAATTCCAATGTACATAGCATTCATACATCACGTCATTACTAATTACAGAGTTGGTATTTAAAATGCACGACTTCTGGTGAAACGCGATGAGAGTATCCAGTGCCTGGCGACGAAGCATGCTAATTAGTTATGCATCTAATTGATTTGTAAACATCTAGACATTCGTTCGTTTCATGTTTCACCTCGTAGAAGTCACTTGATAGAATGGCAAATATTAGAAACACGCGCGAGTTTCGATTTACTGAACGTTTCTTAGTGGAATTGATGGAAAGCGTTTTTTTTTTGCACGCCGACACAATAAGCTTGAAATTCATAATATACCGTTCTTCTTGTAATGAAAGGAACAAGAGGTATTTAACTCTGAGTAGCATTCATTTTTAGAAATCAATAAAGGAAATCACGGCACACACCAAGGCACCAAAGTGTAAACTACTAAAGTTTCAAGTTGCAAGCAAATCAATGCATTTCGAGGTTAGCACATGTTATCTCAGCTTCGTCGAAGGAATGCACCTTTTTCAAATCGTCACAATAAACGTGCTAATCTCTCGATTTTCCAGATAACCATCGGAATTTACAACTTTCCGCACGCCGTACGCGAGTGTTGGTCATGCCGTTCGTCGTTTGTTTTAATGTGAAAGTAAAATATGCGCTGCATTTTAAATGCTAAAACGGATACATGTCAAAGCGCTCCTCGTTATTATTAGTACGTGCAAGACGTTGTCGGTTGCGGGGCCGCGTCTGTTGTCCAAGTTTATGGCCAACAACCTGCCCCAGCTGCATTACCAAATCCGCATTTGCATATGCCACCAAATTTTACCTACATTTTGCTGCTTACTTCCAAATGTGTTAAAACTGAGACAACAATAGATGTTACTCAGTAGATTCAGGGATCGCTGGTCATGGTGACTAAACGTCGAGAGTATTCGGTAATTGTGTGGTTGTCGGTATCAATTAGAATCAATTCCGATGGATGGCATGCGTATATGAGTCTCATGTCCGATTGTCAATGCACTTGTTGTGTAAATTTCGACAAGTTGGTGCAATCGACAAAATAATCCACCCACGTTACTGTAGCTTGCTAATCAAACAAATTGCATTTACCTGCGGCTCGGCTTTCTCGTGCGTTCGATGAATAAATCCTGAATTCTAAATCCCGCATCTACATCCACACTCACACTACACATCCGTATCCAGATTCGCGGCTGGCACTGAGATTCCCCGCAATCAAAGACTGAGTTATCGAGAGATTAACACGCAAATATGTGTCGTGTAACTGTAGCCGGGTAGGCCAACGCGCACTCGTTTCGCAGAAGGCGGACACGATTACGGGTGTAAATATCAGGAAAAACGCGGACCGAAATCAACACCACCGACGACTACACACCAACCAAGTGGTCAGCCATGCTAAATTTAACTGCGCCCGACTCCCGCATCGCAGCGCGTCGAGCGTGGTGTTCTCGCTTCTAGCGCATGGCGCTGGCTTCCTGCAGTTTTACCACACCTGACAATGACATCATTCTCTTTAAATATTTCAAATGCAGACGCAAGAATCCAATATATTTTTTAATAAGTTAAGTTAATAAACGTAATGATACTGCAGGTTAATTTCATTGGAGTGCTAAATTTGATTGGTAAATAAAGACCAAAAATTGTAAACAATAACACTAGGCAACTTTCTATGCGCATATCTAATCAAAAGTTTGAATACTGAAATGTTATAGATTCTAAATTTATCACTACAATTACTTTTCTTTTACTTTAATTCACATCGTTTATATTATTTTATTCTATAATTAAAATTTCTAATATTACTATATATAAAAAAAAAAGAAAAAAAAAACAATAAGTAGGCAACGTAAAGGATACATAACCTTAGTAATAACAAAATCAAGGATATTATTGACGAATATCATTTTGAAAATACGATACGCCATAAAATATTTGTTAATTTTATTGATTTTAAAGTGAGTACACATTAATCTAAATCACATACTTTGTGTCTCGAGATTATACAAGACGAATACAATAACAAGCCTGGAAGTATCTATAGGTATTTAAAACTTTATGCCAATGATACAAATTACTTAAATAAAACTATAATATATCTTGTGTTCTATTAATTTAATCTACCAGAGTAAAGCACATATGTTTTCAGTTCCAGTATAATCCACCATGGCACAACAACCATCTCGCAGCATCTTCATGATGATAGTCAACAATTTTATCAACTCAATCAAGCCTCGCCAGATTAGAGGCACACTGATTGGTAAAGATCACATGGGGAATAAGTATTATGAAATTCCTGCAAACCCCAGTGTGGGCAAACGTCGCGCGCATCGGTGGTTTGAACCAACAATGAAGGAAGAAGGTTTTGATGCTGAAAAGCCTGCTGAATGGGAATCGTGGTTGCGCGGTAGACGTAGTGAACCACCAGCTGAGGAAGAAGTTATGAGAAATCAGGCATTGATTGAGATGAAGCAATGCAATGCAATTGAAGTTGATGCAAAGGGTGGAAAGATGACACCAATGACAAAAGGAGTGGAAACCTTTCCATCACGACCAGACTATGAACGAGTACCTGGAAAGGGCCCTATTGACCATCATAAGTAAGTGAAGAGCAATAATATTTGAATAATGGAAATTCAAAAGTGGTCAAATATTGGTTTAGTCATTCTTGGGTTCACCTTCTCATGCACCTTATTAAATCTGTAAATTCCTATTTATTGTTGGTCTACTGAAAATAAAAGCATTATTTATATATAAAGCTTTTATTAACAAAAATTCAGCTTGGCGCCCGATCTGCCTATGAAATAAAACGAATTCAGATTGCGGTCTGTACAGAAGGAAGTTGAAGACAAACAAACATCGGATTGGCTAAAGAAACGTTGACCATTGCAATGTTCGAAATTGTTCTCAGCTTAGTTTTAGCAAAAAGCCACATATGACCTTGAGCGTTGAGATGGAATCGTAGCAATCCACACAAATGTAGATCCGTGTTACTATCAGTGTTATACAATGCACTTTTGTCGTCGTTATCGTTTCCACTCGCTAACGACGTAGCAACGAGAATTAATTCATTTATTGGTTTCATCGTGAATTGCTGTCTTCTCAGCCATCTACCCACGTTCCATATTTGAAAACAATTTCGAACGATATAAACTAAATTACATAAAATATATTACTGCATCTATAAAATCATGCCCCTACCATTCTTCCTCCGTCTTTGCAACTTGCTTTCTCCCCCCCCCAGGATGTTACAATAATAATTAAGTTCGTTTTCTTGTTTGCGCGTGGTATCAGTATCTGTCATTGTCGCAAAGGCTTGTCTGTATTTTCCATGTTGTTTAAATTATTTTATTAATAGTAATGTTATATTAAAGTACTGCTACTTCTAGTTTCGGATTTTTGTTTTTCGGCGCCTCCTTCATCCGTTTAATTTTTCACTTTGTCATTTGGAAACAATTAGTTAATGCCGATTTCTTCTGCGGGTTTGTTTGTTTGGGAGTGGTGTTAAAATGGACTTGGATATCTCGAGGGTACTTTGTGTGTGAATGGTTGTATTCAGTCGATGTACTGCGCCAACCAACGGAAGCCCTCACCATAGCCCTGCCGTTTAAGTACGGAGCACATAAACAATTCCAAGGGACGGCCTTGCAATTCATTTCTTGCTACTTTGCCCTACAAACAAACACAATGATAATCTGCAGTATCTAATCTTGTACATTACCAAATACATACCTTTCCCGTTGTGACACCATACAGAGAATAAACATTCCTCAGCTCATCTTCAGACGCTGCTCCGGGCATATCAATCTTATTGCCGAGGATGAGCACTGGACAATTCAACAGTGTTTCATCTGTCAGCAGAGAATCAAGTTCAATCTTACTCTCCTTGAAGCGTTTGCGATCAAAGGCGTCTATTAAGAAGACAATGGCGTCCACAGCTGGAAAGTAATCCTTCCACACTCGTCTCGCTAGAATTGAAGAAAATTAGCATGCACAAAGCGATTTTCTTAATATTCAAATGTCGTACCTTGAGTGTGACCGCCCAAATCGAATGTTGTAAATCTCATGTTGCCAATAGACAGTTCTTCAGATGCTAAAATGTAATAAAAATCTTCATGTACTTATCACCTTCCAAAAGCGCAATATTTGTAAGCAAGTTTATTACTATTAGCGAAAAGTAAGTAAGACAAGGGCATGTTATTTGTTTCTATGTTGGTCCTTAGTAAGTTAGCAATTAGTATAAAGGATGAACTTACTAGGATGCAATGTGGGTACGTGCTGAGCGAGCCTATCATCCTTGAGCATGTGTAGCAGTGTCGTCTTTCCAGCATTGTCCAGGCCGAGAAACAGTAACTTGCCGGATTTCTTCCACAAGCCTACCAGCGTAAGGATTCGGCACAGAGACGTGAAACAAAAACAACATGCGATTAGTACCATGCCTTTTCCATACACTCACCAGGAATAGCGTCAATCGCGGCGTTTTCCTCAAACAAGGCGGTAATCAATTGTCGTTTGCCTGAGTTGGATAAGCCGCAAAAAGCATAACGACCTCTACGTCTTAAACCTTTATCCGTTGAACACAAACAAATGAATAAGATATATACAATCATGGGAGTACAGAATATAGAAATTGTTACTAAATTAACTTTTGATCACAAACTCTGAACTTCATCTCATAAAGGGATTAAATACTCACCTAAATATCCTAAGACTCCAGTAAACCAATCCCAGATAAACATCTTTTACTCTGAAAGAAGAGAATGTTAGTTATTAACAAAATTCTAGCATAAAATAAGCGTGCTTCCCATTTGTGTGTATCTTAGACGAAACAACAATTAACCTTGAAATTTTACTAAGGAGTATGTACATAAATAATTTCATAATAATCATAGACATTTTTTATCATATACGATTAGACATGTTCAGAGTATTATAAATTTGTTTGCAATACACATGTGCATATATGCTTCATATAGTGACTCATCTTGCTTTGTCCTTTGGAATTTTTAAAATACAAACTTCATATGGCTCACTGTTAACGTAAAAAGGCGTAATTTCAATCAATTAAGATAAAAAGCAAAAATCTGATAAGACTAGTTTCACACCAACGGTGTTGATTGTGCCTAGTTTTATTGCTTTCCAGGGCTACGAGAACCAAAGCAATGCCTGTTTTTACATGACTTGTACGCCCTGGGCACGGGAAAACTGATTTATTTTTATTTCGAGCCGTTTTGACGATTTGACTTGAGTCGCTCGCAAAGCAGCATAAAGTTGATGCATAGGAATTGACGCGTCACCGTTTGCTCACCACAATCAGAGAATAACTCCACGCACTTGTTAATTAACACCGGAAAATGAAAAGTCGACGTTGGCAGCATCCAATCTACATCTATTTGATTTAACAGCATTGCAGCTGCATATTGCACATGCACTTGTGTCTTGATTACAACTGCTGCCGCACTTCTGGATATATAAGTTGGAAATTATGTACTTACACGTTTATTTGCTAAGTAGATCACAGTATTTAATTAATCCTAGTAGTTAGTAGTTGGCCTTTTGTTGGATGTTGTGTTATCCGCAGTTTGCACGTTAGCTCCCTCGCCGTGGCGCCGTTGTTACTAGCGAGCTGCCTGCCCCGTGTCACAAAATCAACTATTCAACGCGTTTAGCTTCGACTTTGCTCGACTGGCCAACCAGCAATTCGCACTCATACAGACTCAAGGTTGCAGAGGAAAGCAATGAAATTATAATTTCCGATCTATAAATACCTTGTTTGACATGTATAAGACTTGAAGGTATATTTTTCTTTATATTATCATTTGCTGTATGTTATGATTTATGTAAATAATGCTTTATTTCGACGTAACCTGCTAATGAAGTTTGAATACAAACACTGACGTTGCGGCACGTACGTGAACACAAATGACAGCTGACGACTAGTTGGAGGGTGATGTGACACATCCGTTGAAATGTCATTATATGAAAGCAGAAATCAACGTTTCAAAACGGAGTTATATTTTACTAATGCATTCTTTCTATTTACCTCATATATAATGTTATTTAAAATTAATAACATGCAGAGAATTAGTTTTATTATGTTGCATTACTTATATTTGTTCAAATTTAATATAAAATATACACGCGTTTACTAACATTTACTGAACTCACACCAGAGCTGTCATTTCAAACAGGTACTACGTAAGTCAAAAAAGTTTAAAGCACCGGTTTAAATTTAAAATATTAGGATTGCGCCTTTTCCATTTCAGTTTTTACGAAGAAATGCATCTTTAGAAACAAATTATTAGGTTAATACAAAACTGAATCATCTATTTTGCTTAGTGTGTACTATATGAGTTATTCAAATATGTAGCACATGGTTATTGATTAGTTTTTGAAGTAATCAATATTTTCACTTTCGGCATGTCGTGCGGGTAAACACAAACCTTTTGTTTGCTCGTGTGCGACTTTCGTTTCGTACGCACGTTGCGACAATGTCCAGACTGAGAAATCGCAATATTCGCACAAAGATCCACGCTGTCGCCAAATGGGGCCATAATTTTGCGAATGCAACAACTGCGAATTCACAGGCAAGCGGAAAATTGTTCGAGAGCGGCGCAGTTACTTCAACAGCCGATTCTGGTATTGCTGAATTACATCCTGCAACAAAATTAAATTATCAGCGGTCGAGGAGTAAACGGAGCAACTGGAATATTGACATCGCAGAACAACATCCACACCAGAATGGCTCTTTAATTACGGAGGTGGATTTTAGTGAAGACGACTCGCAATATTCAATATCATCTGTGGATACTTTGAAAGTTCTAGAGGAAATCCGGAATTTAGAAGATAGTGTAAAGTCGACGAGTGCGGACAGTTACAACAGTTGGAACGAAGAGTATGAAACTAATAGCACGCAACTTGTTAAAGCGGAATTTGAACGAATGGAGCGTGTTTTACAACGTGAGGAAGGAATTCCTCCTCATTATGATAAAGAAGAGTATAAGTTATGGATAAGAACATTTCCACTCTTGGGGTAAGAATTTCAACAAACATTGTAATGTTCCGCGACAAGAGAGGTCGCTCGTAGTCACGTTTACATTCACTTGCAGTTTGGTAAGTCGTCCGAGCAGAACATCTTCACGTGAATTTCCCAAAGATGTACAGCAATTCGATCGCTTGGATCAATGTTCAACACCGCAATTCTGTGATACATCATTAACACCAATGCTAATGGAGAGCTCAGCCAGAAATAGTCCGGATGAGATTTTCAAAGAGCCACAGTTATCTGAAAACCAAGCCAATCCAGTGAAACCAAAGTCAAAACTTTCCACCACAACCACCTCATACTACAGTAAATACCTAGGAATTAACAACACAATCAATCCCAGAACTGTAAACATCTCTGGAGAGCAGAGTTTTCTACAACTAGCCCCACTCAATCTATCCAATACAGTTCACAGACGACAATCGTTCAAACCCAACTCCATTTCCGGGAAAAAATCAAGAAGCACATCTAGACGAAATGCCAGCAGTGTTTTCTCGTCTAACCGTACGGCCGACTGGTTAAAAGATGTCTCTACGGTTAATAATTTCCATTCACAGACCAATAACTCTTTCCCCAATATGAATAATTATTCAAACTATGCAAATCATTCTTATTTTGCTCACAACCACATATTTGGATCACCAGAAAGACTTGCTCGTCAACAGAGAAGAAAATCATCGAAAACCGAGTCACTAAAAGCGAGCTCGGAGTTTATCGTGTTACCACCAATTGCAGGAAAGGAAATGAGAAGTACTTCATCTGCAACGATGACAAATCATCTTGGAAAGAGTATTTTGCCAGTGGAGAGATTGAAACATTCTCCTGTGTACCCACTTTATGAGCATGAGAAAGAAAGTGATCATAACGATGGATTTACTAGTTATCGTCATCGAAAACGAAAATTTTAATTTGGGTTAATAAAGCAGGAAGTAAATTTATTCATTGTTTATGTTGTTACATTTTTTATATGACTATTATATAATTATTTGTTATTGTAATAAATTTATTGTTTAATAAAGGTAATTTTATAACATTCTGTGGTGTCGTGATGATGACGAATTTTGTGAATCTGACATTTCTTGGCTCCATGGATTGAATCGCATCAAGGTCCTGGTGTGGATCACTCAACTTTATTATACGGCCCTTTGCCATAGCTTGGTACCTACCAAGCTATCTTTAGAAAGCTCTCATTGGGTTGTGCCAATTGGATGAGAAAAGAGGAGAGAGTACCAGTTGTGCAATGTAGGGTTCTAAGAAAATAAGCAAGGGTAAGAGTTGTAAGGAGGTTGACTTGAACAATTAGGGTGTGGAAGGTTGTGCGTGTTATGCAAATGTTATTGTGACTGAAATTGACTCTCTATGAATGACTCTTCACGCCTGGCAACGAACTGACGGTAGTGAATGCCTCGCTCTGACCATCTGTAGATCACTCACCTCTCTCATTTCCTATCCCGCTGTGTAAAACCCTTGAGAGGCCCTTGGTGGGATTTTGCAGGCTACGATTAGCAAGTGGAAAGTTGCGTTGCATTTCCGGAGAGGTGCAGGTACCAGTTCGTGACCAGGGTGTTTAACGCTTTCTCGGGTTTGGTTGAGGGAGATTGGGGTTTATTGGGTTTGGAACGTGTAGGTAAGGTACCCGAGGATATTGACTTATCGCAGGGTGCTGAAAGGTTTCTTGGAAGGTCGGATGTTAGATGAATTGAGAAATTTTGGAAAATCTCTACAAAGGTAATAACCATTGTGAGAGGATAGGATTTTGTGGAAGGTGCTGGGACAAGATTTTCGAGGAGAAGGATCAATTTTTTATTACGTGCCCAATGACCCCATACATGCTTACAAGCAGTGTTCTTCTATCTTTCTTATGAGGATGAAACTTGCAATAATCCCGGACAATTAAATTAATGAAATGATAATCATGGCTATTCTTCGTCTATGGTATTGCATGGTATGGTAGATGCACAACATGGCGGTAAATAAAATGGCGTATATTCCAGTAGGTAAACCACTTCAGGATTCCAACTAAATACTCTTTGCGTAGACTGCAAAGAGTATAATTTCAGAAAATCGTTGAGATGTTCTTAACATACATTCAATTAAAAAAGTTTTTCTATTATTCTGAAAATATGTGACCAATGTCCAAACTCGCATGGTGGTCGTTCAACGTCCTTGCTTTATCTATTAAGTCCAAAGCTTTGTTGGATTTCGTAGAATGAAATTTCCGAATTTCATAATTAAATAATATTCTTGGGATTCTTGGAGAAAACAAAAATTCACCAGAAAGATAACTTGAATGATCAAGCTGGCATAAGCTGGTTGGGCAATGCTAAAATAAGATCCAATCACATTAGAAAAGAATTTTCCGAATAAAAAGAAAACAATTCCTCCATGTTTTTCTTTTCTTTTTTGTGATACTATTTCAACTACTACTTGCAAAGATCAAACCATTGCCAATTCTACTCAACATACCTGCCAACTAGTAAATGTATTGTAGCTCGACCTTCCCAGAATTTTTTTGAAATCATCAAACATCCCGTTATGTATTAGCATTTTCAAGTACCTGCACTTCCGAAAATTCTTACCAACCATCAAAGCTCTAAAATTTTCCAACTCAACCTTTTCCGAACCAGTCCGACTTTCTCCGAAGACTGCTCTCTCTTGCTCCATTGATAAAAACCAATAAAGGATACTAAGTTCCCACTATTAGAAATCACATTCTTGCAATAATTCTTCAAATAGTTACATTAGTAAGGAGACAAAAGTGAGTCCTTTCTTATCAAGATTTATCGAGAAACAGTTAGTGACCCATCTGGTGTCAGCTAGATTGGACCATCTAAAGAAGTCAACACCTCGATAGGATTAACGTCGTTTCACACCACAGTCTTCTCTACCACATTGTCGCTTGCCACCTCCATATAAACAGAGGCTTGAATCTTCCGTTATAAACTGTTTACCTACCAAGTACCCAGTGGTGGGAGGTTGAGTACAACGGTGACGGTCTATCAACTGTACGCTAGTAAAAATAGTAAGAAAGAATAGTATTTTTGATTATTAGAAAATTAGTGTTGTCTATTTTTCTTCTAGTCACTATCTCTATATTTCTCACTCTTCCAACTTCTTCTTCTTCACTCTCGCTACAATCACTCCTCTCCATGCGCTTTCCTAACCTCTTTCACAACTCTGTCTCTTCCGCGTCCGTGCACTCCTCCAGCCGGGCCCTGAGCGCCGCTCATTCTTGTTCACACTGCCAGCCTCGCCATTCCGCACGCCCTCTCTTTATTATTGGACAAACTAAACATAACAAACATAAACTAAACATAATATACATATAAAATCGTCTACATTAGCATTTATTTCAGATCTTGTTGTATTTCTTCTAATGTTTTCCCTCTTGTCTCTGGTACAATGTAATAAGTCATCACACAACTAAGTAAATTACACATGGCAAAGAACAGAAATGCAGCATATATCCCAACATTCGTAAACAAAACGGAAAACACCTTTGTACTAGTAGCTATTGCTAAACAATAAAACACATTCAACACAGCAAATGCTTTGCTCTTGATGCTCGAGGAAAATATCTCCCCCATTATTAACACTGGAATTGGTAGTAGCCCAATACCATAAACAGGCACAAAGATGATTATGCCCACCAGAGGGAACCACTTTACTTCTTGCAGAGATATTTTACATACATCTCGCAGATAGAAGAACACTGCTTGTAAGAAGAGGACAAGACAGCAACTAGTACAACTGAAAAGTATTGCTTTCTTCCTTCCAATATAATCTAACATCATAGATCCAATTATGGCACATATTGCTAACAAGCCAGTGAATATAATTGCAGATGTGCTGGGAGATAAGCTACTCCCAGACACTACGAAAATACTCTGCGCAAATACTGTAAATACAGCAATTCCAGAAAATTGCTGAGCTACTCTCAGGAAGATTCCGATTAGACATGCTTTCCGATTCGCTTTAACAGATAACAGATCCATCCAAGTACCTGTTTCTGATAGTTGGCGACTAACATCATGGATCAACTGTGCTAGCTCTTCCTCAACCAAATCAGATGATCGAAGCCATTGCAAACTACAACGTGCTTCATCTATCCGACCTTTCATAATCAAATAGTAAGGTGATTCTTGTATGAAGTGGTAGTTGCACAGGACGATGATTGGTATGCAGATGCTAATAAAGGCCGTGTTTGGAATGGACAGATAAGCACCAAGGACATTGATGAGGAATTGTCCAGTGTTGAAGAATATGGACACGCAACTGCCCCAGGTACCTCGTATGTTGGGCGATGCGATTTCAGTGACGTATCCAGGTATACAAGCGAAGAACAAAGCATCTCCTATTCCAGTGAACACTCGTGCAATGTAGTATACATACTGAGGTGTAATCAAGGCAGTTAGGAACGAGTTGTTTGCCAGTGCAATAATGATCCAGGATATAATATAAGCAATCAACATCATTAATATTGATGGACGTCTTCCAATCCAATCAATAATCCTCCCAAACAAAAGTCCAGCAAATATTGAGGTGATGGAAGGTATGATGGTTATTGTAGCAATATCATCCAATGAGATTCCGTTTTTGGTAAGAAATGGAATTGCAGGTGATGTCCATGCCATAGACTGACCTGCAGTCATGGCAGATAATGTGACTGAAATATTAAAGGAGTGAAGTAGGAAACAATTTGTTGTTGCTGTCAAAATCAACGAATACCTGCTAAGATTGTATAAATTTCCCTCCTAGTTTTATAACTAGTAGTTGCAATTGTCATTTTTGTTGAGGGAATAGACGTGTTAATTATTTTCGTTCTAAAACCCAACTGATTTAAAGAGGTGGAAATAAGTTGAACTATGCTACGAACTTACTGATTAGGTGGCATTTTTTAACCTTAAATTTGCAGTTATTGGGGGGAAGGAAAATATTTGTATATTTTGTAATAATAAACTTTGAAAATTCAATAATAGTTTCGTATGATATCTCTTTCAAACTATAGTTGCGTGTTCTTTTGTTTTTTTTTCTTCATGACGAATCTGACGTTGCAAACATAACCCAACACCATCACATTACAACGTAAGAGTTTGACATTGTTGATGTCATTCTTTTTAATGAATTTTAATTGATAGCAATCAAATTATCTTTTATAAAATCATTGTACTCAACATTATCACAATTTATCCTCATATATAAACAAATATTATTGCACTCAATTCCTACATTGACCCATTCCTTTCTGAGTCTTTTGGAATACTTCCAAGATATTTTTTTTTATTCCCTTTATATTTGTACTTAGTTTGAACTGCTAAAATTCCTTACGGTGGAATTTTGTTTATGGTATTATGAATTTTTGATGACAAGTGTATCAACAATTTGTTTTATTTCTTATTTTTAGAGTACTTCGACAATGAAAACGTAGCTTGTTAAAATGCCAAATGTTATACAATGATAATATTTGCTTGGAATAATTGACGCATATACATATTATTTGAATAACATTACATGAATTTTTTTTTGATGACGCAGCATAATAAGGGTGAATCAGGAGTGTAAAAGGTTTGTAGGTTAGTAATACCAGGCTTCTACAATTACCAACCTGGAAATGTTCAAATATATTGTAGGGATTTACATAAAACTCCTACAATCATCCACCACACCATAAACTAACATTTTCCGTTTTCCCATATCCGAGCATCCAAGAGACCTTACAGCACTCGTGCCATTAACCAATCTTTTCGTCTATCTGCACGTTCCGATCCCAATAAACCTCGGTCTCCTTTCAGCACCCCGTCACGTACCAGTACCTGCACGTCTTTAGCGTGACTCTTCGGAATGTCCAACAACTTTCCACCCGCCAGCTGGGGCCTCCGAAATCCCGCCAAAGGCCGTCCGAGGGCTTTATATAGCGGGACAAGAAACGAAGGAAGGTGGTAATTAACAGGCAGTCGGTTTATGTCGGTCAGAAACAGACACTAGAGGAGCATCACCATAGCGAGTCATCCATCGACATCCTCGGCGGCAGCTCTCAGCCACCCGCTTCGCGAGTCAGACTTAACCACCGCTTGCCCTGCTCATCACCGCATCGCAGTAGTCCGGTACCACCCAGTGCTCTCCAGTAAACTCACCCAGTCGCCACCGTACCTCGACGTTCACGACAAACCTTCCACAATATACTTGAATTGAAATTTCAAATCATCTTCGAGGTGTTTAGCTAGGCTGCAACAGTTGTATCCAAAACGATCCTAGGTCACTGGTAGATATCATATTAGGTTTGCACTGAATCTTGATAAAGCTTTCTCAATTCATCCAACATTCTGACCAACAAAAGCTGACCTTTTAAGAAACCTTTTAGTACCTTGCCATAAACCAATATCCCCAGGTAGCTTACCTCCACGTTCCAAACCCCATAAACCTCAATCTCCCTCCACAAAACCCAAAAATCCGTTAAACACCCCGACATGAATAGGTACCTCCACATCCTTAGCTTGACCTCTCGGAAAGTCCAACACAACGTTCCACCTGTCAATCGTTGCCTCCGAAATCCAGCCAGGGCTTTAAATAGCGGGACAGCACATGAGAGAGGGCAGTCATTAGCAGAGAGTCAGAGTCAGTTACAGCGAGTCAGTCGTGAAGATCCACCAGAGTCAACATCGAAGAAGACGCCATCATCGCCACCCCATGGCCGTTCGTTATTAGAAGTTGTATATGTTTTTAGGTTAGAATGTTTAAAAAATGTAATCTTGATAGACTGTGAATATTTTTCTTGATTATACTGTCGTCAATGAATATTATTTATTAACCTTGAAATATTAGCGCTAGTTCATTTCATTTTATCCTTTTTTGAGGTTATAACCTTGCTTATCATCCTTTTGGATACTCCAACAAGTCTAATAACACATCTCATCATTAAGTAAAGTAACCAAACAACAAGAATTAATATGGTAGTTATAACGCCTAAAATATCCAAATAATAATATTGGTACAAAGGTATGGTCTTCCCTTTCAAATGCTGAGCCCCTTTGTGTCTCAGAACATACTCAGTCCACCATACTGCCAACTCCAAGGGTGGTACTTGAATATCCCTATGTTGACGACCTAACCGCTGAGCAGTTTCGGCATAAGTTGTATTCTGCATCATCTCTAAGATTGCTGCTTTAAATTCCTCTACCGTCACCGTAGCCTTATCAATCTGAATACCCAACCCATTTGATTCAGCTTTCTGGGCGTTCATGAATTGATCCCAAACGAATGGTATCACTATGACTGGTACATTGAAAATTAACGCCTCTTCCAAAGACAAAAGTCCTCCTTGTGAAATAAAAAGTTTCATGTTTTTGTGCCCTGCAAATAAGAATAAGGTCACAACAATGTAATAATCCATTCTGAAGTTAACCTGTACTTAGCACGTCTTGTTGAGCAGCCCATTTCAAAGCCTTGACGTTCTCGGGCATGTCAATAAGGTTATCCCCATTAAATGTAAACAGCACCCTATATGGAATTTGCTTAAATGTTGCTACAAATAATTCTATTAGTTTCTCTTTCATATGAGAACTGCCAACCAAAGTGCCCAGACTAAAATATATTGCTCCATTTGTAGCACCATCCAGAAATTGCTTAACCTCAATTTGTAAAGGTTTTTCAGCTCGAATATGCATTCCTCCAGCTAGAGTAATAGTGCTTGGAGTGTATGGTCTTGTGTTTCCATAAATACGATTCTCATTTGCAAACAACATATCTGTTTCATCCATGATTTCAATGATTGGAGGCATAGCATCCCCAAAATACGGCTGGAGGACTTGTGTGTATTGCCTTGAAATGTCCGATACATAATGGGTAAATAACAGATTCGTAAAAAACATCTTCAAGCGTCGTATAAGAGTGGACCCATCATGATAGGGACACATTCCAGAAGGGTACAACAGATAGTTGTTTGTATTACCAAGCATATAATGAACTTGTGGAAGGGCATCCATTGAATAAATCTGTATCAAAGGACAATTGAAACGATACTTGAATGCAAACACGTAATACATTAGGCTTTCGCCAATCACCAAATCGAAATGCTCAGTTTGGTTGTTGATTAATTCCTGCAATTGTGGTAATTCCATTTGGAACTTGGTTATCTCCATCATATAATTCTGGAATTGGCCAGATAGGAGCACACTGAAGATGCTTCCACTAAGCATATCGGAGTTGTACTTTTTGTAGCGCTGATATGTTGATGCAAGGCTGATTTCTCGGAAGTTCGGCAGATAGTTATTGGTGGGATCTGTTGTGACCACAACTACATCATGTCCGCGACGTGCTAGTTCTTCCCATAGCGGTTGGTAATAAATTTGATGACTTCGTGAGGGATATGTAACAAGTGCCAAGATTCTTTCAGAGGCACAAGTACTTACACAAATTGCAAAGAGCCAGCAAATAAACATGTTAACCAAGGGTCTTGTGATTATTAACGCAATATTCTAAGTATATATAATGAGTTGCTATTGACGTGTTTTTTGTTAATATCATAGTTATGATATCCTATGAATAGACTTTGTTAAAATTCCTGGCAAATTATTTAGAATTACAGAGTTTTTGAGTTATTAACATAACAATATTATAATTGCTACCAAGAATTTCTTTAAATACCTCATTATTACGTTTTAAATTAACCTTTCCCAAACTAGTTTGACTTTGTCTCAAAGTTGCACTTTTTTGCCCCATTGCTGAAACGTAATAGGAAACTCCAAAACCCTACTATTGGAAAGATATGGTAGTTAGATAGGCAGTCATCAGTTGTATTATCGACAGACGGTTATTGACCAATCTGGTAACAAACCCGAACCAGCTAGAGCAATCAACACCCACGACAGTATCAACCGTGAGATCCAGATCAGACCATGGTCTTCTCCACCACACCGTTGCTTGTCTTTACCTTGTAGCTGAGGAAGTTAATTCCTTTCAACTACAATCACGCCCAGATTGTTATACTCTATATGATGTGAATTTAGAGAAACCATTTCCTGTTTTTTGTCAGGAAGGTTCAAGCTTTTCGTTTTTCTATAAACATTAAATAGAATAGAAGGTTTCAGAGTACGGAAAACAACCAAGTATAGGTTAAGGTTATATTGATCCATTAAACAACGCAAATGATTATTTGTCAGATGGGTACCCAGAATGGGATGCATAGGTCTATCAGTAGCATGTAGTTGAGACGGTCTTGGACCTCTTTAGGAGACAGTCGTAATTATTTGTGTAGTTGCAACTATCAGTTCAATGGTCAAGGGTGGCCTGGTCATTAATTCCAGCAAGCTGGGATTGTCATTTGTGAATAATGTTTATTACATTGTAGGGATTTACATATAACCCCTACAATCATTCACCACGCATATGCCGGACGCCTATACCAACCTCTTATAACGGACACCTGTACCGAACGCATATACCGGACGCACAGGCATCCTCTCCGTATAAAAGGCGGAGCACCGACTCCGCTATCAACAGCTACACCCTGGTCAACCGTCGTAGTCGCTCCGTGACAAGCCCAACAGCAAGTAATCTTGGCCGCCCAGCACACTTAACCTAGAAGTTTCAGCGCATCTTGCCAAGGAAACCCAACCGCACGACAGAACCCCGTGGACACCACCACGCAGCCGCCTGCCGCCGCTCGCCGCCACGCAACCGCTCGCCCAGTAGCTCTCTGGTAGAACTC
>JAODGC010047368.1:11216-27175 GCA_027574925.1 Ecitoglossa quadriceps | reverse complement strand
TTTATATAATGCAATAGTATCATTGATACTATTGACTGACAATGTCACAATAAACTCAAATCCAACAGATTTAATAAACAATCATAAGTGGTAAGATTCACAATTCCAAAAAGAAGACGAATTGTTTGACGATAAGTTATCTTAAAGAAGTTTGTTTTTGAATAAGTATCATGTTAAAATTGTTAGGCGCAAAAATGCACATCTCATCATCTCCACCGTAAGACACACTAATTGATTAAAAATATTATTGATATTATTATTGGTATGTAAACAATGAACCTTTGAAAAATGTAGGAAATATATGTACTATGATATATAAACAAACAAAAACGAAAAATCTTTCAAACAAATAATGCATTTGTTGAAAGATATTTATGTTGTAAGAAAAAGAACATTATTAACTTCCAAGATTTGGATATTCCATATATCTCACATAAACATTTCATAATTCGACCATATTTACCATGTATTTGAAAATCTTGTAGAAAATGTATTTTCCACCATCTCCACTCTAATATATTTCATACACATAATACATTTCATAAATTATATTTTAGGTTGGATCTGCATTAAATACAGAAATTATCAATTCAAAATATTTTTCAAACAAGTATCGTCTGATCAGTACCAAGACCAGTACCAGTATGATGATTGTTACGACCAGTACAACTTGGCCCTTGGTCGAGGTCGAACATGTTGTAAGAGGCAGGTTCCAAAATTAGCGAGGGGTAGCGATCGTTAGGAGGTTAGTCCGACACCTAATATAATAAATTAGTAATAAAAGGATATCTATTAGATAATTTACGAGTCAGTCAATTCATCTATATTAATCCCTATTGATTCCAATTGATTCCTATTGATCTCTATTAATTCCTATTGATCCCTATTAATCCCAATTGATCTCTATTGACCCCAATTGATTTCTATTGATCCCTATTTATCCCCATTCATCTATATAAATCCCTATTGATCCCAATTGATCCCAATCGATCCCTAATGATCTCTATTGATCCCTATTAATCCCAATTGATCTCTATTGACCCCAATTGATTCCAATTGATCTCTAATGATCTCTATTGATCCCTATTAATCCCAATTGATCTCTATTGATCCCCATTCGTATCTATTAATCCCTATTGATCTCATTTAGTTAAAAATGTTTTCCACGTTCCATCACACCAAATACCTCTACCAATCTCATTCCCCCACGTCAGATAACTTTGAAACGGATCGCATATGGTTTCTAGCTTCAGCATGAAAATTTTTCGACATGGCTTTATTAGCAATTGTTGAAAATAATGCAACAAGTGCCACCAGTTCCAATCATTTCGTTTGGTGAAAATCAATAGAACGGTACATCGCGATAGATACGAAACAAGGTTGGAGTAATTCAATTCTACCACAAATAAGAACGTCGAATATAATCGTCGAATATAATAATATATAAGAGATAAATTACATAATTTATAATGCTGTGGCTGTTCATTGAATATTCATGAAATTAGGACTACCAAGTGCATTTGATTACCATCAGTCAAATGGATCGGAGGAGAAATCAAACACAATTTTAGAAGAGTCCGGCTATTACAGCAAGGCCCAATTATAAAGTTGTTGCTGTTGAATACCATTTAATCTGGCAGAAATTCGAAATAAAAACAGAGGTCGTGGTAAATTATAATTTATGTTCCTCATCCACCCAATTCAAATTGCTGCGTTGCAATTAGTTATTTGGGATTATTAAAATACAGAATATTTTTAATATTATATGATTAATGTAATGTAAGCCCTAAATAAAAAAAGATTTAACAACACAAACAATGGAGGTAATTTCCAATAAAAAAAATAGCGAGTGGAAATAATAACAGTGTGGGGGGTTGGTATTATAAAGATTACAATGTGACGGGGTGGCATTATAAATATAAGAAAGTGAGAGGAAACATATTATAAACATAAAATATTAATCTAGTATCATACCAAATAAAGTCACAGCCTGGACTTTGCAAGTTGCACGTCACAGAGAAATACAAATATCAATAAATCAAAATCAAAAAAATTATAGAACCATATATAAGAGAACATACTGTTGAAACTGTCTTCATCTTCGTTTTATCGCACGTAGAAACAAATTATCTAAACTACCTCTCACTCGAGTAGCTTCGAAACTTGTGATCATGCAAAGATCACAGAATTCTTTTCCGACACAAATCAATTACTTCCATAAATCGCATTAGGACTAGCCTCCAGTACAGTACTAGTAACAGTAGAAAGAAAATTCAATTGAAAAATGATAAATATACAGCACACAAATCAATAAAATTTCAAATATTAAAGAAATGTAGAAGTGCGACTTTGAGAGCGCCCACAGGAACATTCCTACATGAACAGGACAGATAAGTAGAGATCCCAGATTTGCTACTAAGATGGTGGTAAATTGATGGTCATTTCAACATGGTAGAAATTTGACATTTGACACACCCTTGAATATTCTCAATTTTATTATTCAAGTTGATGTATTATGTAAATATAGACCATATCTGGATTTGACCTAAACAAGTCATTGAAATATGGCAGTTAAAATATAATAATACAATGGAATCATACTGTATAGTGTCTTGTTGATAAACACATTTTTTATTTATATATTGTCCATATACCTTCATGGTAAACAAATCAAAGAATTTCCTTGTGATCGAAATATTAAATTGGATATTCGACCATCGGTAACTTTAGTGAGCTTTCTCATCTAGACTATTACTATATTTCATCTACTATAGCTTCCAAAATACCACAATCTAAAAAAATTTTTTAAAATTTTAAAATATTAGCAAAGCTCAACGTCACGACCATCCCGACCTCGAGCGCATTGCATTAGATTAGTTGATCAGTTGGATCATCCTGAAGAGGATGACATTGCTGTGAACAGCCCGACACTGGTTGAAGTCAAAGTAGTACGTCAAGTCAAAAGCTTAAGGATATCCTTTTCAATTGTAGACATAAACCAACCGCGTGCAGGGATTACCCCATTACGACCACTGATCCAGAGATCATCTTATTGGACTCAGAAAATTTTAGAAGGATCCATTGCACTAGTAGCCTACTGTTAGCATCAAACAAGTATGGGGTTATGTAATGTTTTGAAACATCATGAAAGAATTTCTTAAATGTTGAATGGAACAAGAATTAGAAAGAAACTCGCTCCGCGAGTCGGACTTAGCCATCCGCAGCAGCCGCTCGCCACCGCTCATCACCGCATCACAGCCGTTCGCTACCACCCAGTGATCTCCGGTTGAACTCACCCCGTCGCCTCCGTACCTCGACGCACACGACAAACCTTCCACAACGCAATTATACGAATGTGTTGCAAACAATAACACCATTGATTTGCTCAAACAATGCATCGGTACATGTCGTGGAAGTTCCAAGCTCGGATTACAATTGTTTTGTCTATGTCGCCAACGCTGAAAATCACAAACTCAAACTGAAGTGGACCACACCCAGCAATCTTTGCTTACCAAACTGTAATTTGGGCAGCATGGCATACAGTTGTTTACTCATTACGACGTCAATATTTCCTTTGTGATTAGACCATACAGGCATGAAATGTGGAGTAATAAAAGTGCATATGGTGGTTAAAGGTATATGTTTCCTACTAACTTATGCTTACTAAGTGAAAGGTAACACAATTTTTGTTATGATAACAGGAAGCAAAATAAAAAAAATTCGTTCATTTTAAATCATATAATATTCAAGCATCCTGATTTAGGGAGGCTTCATTGAAATGGGAATCATTACGTCGTTTCAGGATGAATATTTCACAACCTCCGGGAAGCCAAGCAAATTTTGCTGCGTTTCTAAACTAGTTAGTTTGTTCCTAACTAAAATGGTTTTCATATCGTGAAGTTACAATATCTCAGCAAACTATAACTTCACAATCGTCTCAATCGCATGCTAGTTTAGGAACCCCATACAACATCTCATCATTGCCATCACCTCGAATGTTGTTCCATAGATAGGAGGAGACTCTACCCCACCTCCTCACCCCATCACGGTGACTACCAAAATTGATAACCACTGCACACTGCACGAAGGCAATTTCGCTAGCAATTTCCCATTCTTCACTTCTGACTTCAACATAAAGCCATGTGCAAGTCTCTCTTGATTGTGGAAGTTCAGGATTTAGAAGTGCACCTGAAATTGACATCCACTACCACTGCAACCTCACCCACTAATATCCCTCAGCAATCAATGAATTCAAAGACTATTACTTCATGTAGCTGAAAATTCAAACCCAGCCTAGAAAATGTTTATTATGAAACATTCTTTAAGCGTTGCAAAATATAAGTTGAAATTCTAAGTCAGTTAGACATAAAGTAGCTGATCTTAGACAAGATCTCCAAGAATATAACATTCACAGTAGATTCACTGTGTACAGGAGGTAATAAAACGTTAGCAACAAGTGTCACAAATATTTATGTTTGCAATATACCGGCAAATGCAACAACCACCCGTTGAAGCAACATTGAAGCACCCTGCTATTATTTCTCCTCCCCTCTGTCTGGACTCAAAGTTACTTATTTCCCAGCCGCCCCAAGCTGATGTTGATGCATTTTGTTATTTGTACATCGTGTACTTTTGTCAGGTCACGATATATTTCATACTCATGTCCTCTGATATTGATGTATCCTCTTCTGAATCCGTCAATCATAAATTCAGTGCTCACTCATACAACGTGACTTTGTAAGCAAAGAATATTTAGACGAAAACATTTAGATACATACAGAAAACAGTACCAAGTGATTAGGTTACGAATAGATCGAGACTATTTCATTTCAAGATCACTCTGCAATATTGTTACGCGTACAATAGTAACAATGTACAATTCAACTTGAGTGGCAGAGGTGTCAAATATCCAGTTCTTCAGGAAATTCTCGACGTGGATGAATTTCTTAAACAACCAGAATCAGCGGCAAGAAAGGACCACAAGGAAAGAAATAAGAAAATGGATTACTGCAAGTTACGGCAATTAAATAGGATCTTTATCCAATATGGAATTATATCACCTATTTATCTGATGCCTAATTTAGGGCAGCTTCATCTAAACAGTAGTGGAAAGAAGATGTGCAACCAGATCGTTACAATTCAACATCACTTGCCATGGTTTGGAAGAATATAAATGGAATTGGTCAAGTTAAAAGACCAAAATAGTAGTAGCACCAAATAGTCAATTTGAATACTATGCCATGATGAAGCAAAAATCGCAAACGTCAAGCTGTCAAATAAAGAAAGAATTGAAAATAAAACAGTTGAAAAATAAAAAATAAACAAATTCAAAACAAACCAAATTTGTCGTAAAAGCTGGACACCTCAACGCAATTCATGACTGACTATGTCATCAATCCAGTGGTTCCTAAGATTTATTGTTAAACTGATGCCATACGGTGAAGAAGAGTCGAATGGGCTAACAAGGTTGTTGGTTGTAAATTAGTAGGAAGAATTTCATATGTTCCTACGTCCCACGATCACCCCTACAGTTGGATAAGATGACAACTCCACCATATTCTGAACAACCTAGCCCAAGAAGTTCAGTGTTCAAATGACTAAAATAAAATGAAAATGAACTACAACCAACCAAACCAAGCAAATAATTACGGAATTGGAGAGGAAGACAAATTTACAAGCTTTTCCTGTGCTTCGACACCAATCGCAACTACTTCTAACTGCAGCATTTTCTGTCTCAGAGGACCAAACGTAGCTAGAAGAATGCTGAAGCCAACTTGTGATCCCAATACGAGAAGACGAATTCTCCAACATCTCTGACGACTGCGACACACCCAGCATCGAATTGTTTAACTTCTCACAATTGACATCGTTAGAACTCGTTGAGGCACAATCTTGCCGACTGACTGAATTTCGTTTATGATTCACTTGTATTTAATACTCAGTTGTAAATTGCACTGCTGAATTTTACTCTCAATTGCTGTTTTTTTCAAGACGGCCATTTTGCCACGCGTTGTCCACTGGAGCAGTAACAACGCCTTAGACTTGGCGCATTAATCGAAAATGTCTGGGCTTCCACCGACGCTGGTTTTATAAACACATTGGAACAACTGGCGCCATCACAGTGGGTACTAACTGTAATGGCGCCACTTGTTGCAAACAAATGACAACGCAAAGCGCATTATTTGAATGTGCAAGATCAATGATACAAGAAATTTAATAAATAATTCAAATTGAGGCGGTATATTCTAATTGGCAATGATAATAAACATTGGTTGATTCAAAAAGTAAGCAGTGAGATTTGACGAGTGAATTGTTGGTTCAACTTGGTGATGTATGCAACTTTATTAACGCTGAATATTGATGCAAGTTGTTTCCAACTCGACTATCGATAAGTAAACAATATTTGGTGTAGATTGTGGAATAAATTACAAACAAGTTCAACGAGGTATGGTTTTACACTTTCTTCTTGCTTTATCAGGCGATACAAGATAATCCTTCTTGGCCTCATTCTTTCTTAACTTGTGTTCATAAAAAAATGTTGGTTTTTTCCCAACAAAACTAATAGGTGCGATGAAATTGCAATCAGTTGGAAAGCAGAAGAAATAAATTTGGTGGAATCTGTGCAGTGAACTCTTCGATGGGAGAACAATATCATTGTTAGGTCATTATGCCGCTTCATTTGGACGTATTTTGGTTACAAGATAAAAATCAGTGAGTACAATGAATATCAGAAAAAGTTGTGCTTTGTAGCTGTACTTTGTTGTCAAATTAGACAAAAATCCGTTACCACAAACAATGTGATCTATGTATCTCACTTTTACAACGAGGGACTTTCTGTTTGTAAAGTTCTCCCCATAGTAACAAACCATTCGTGTCATCAACACGCTGTCAAAGCATGACATTTCTACATCAGAAAACACCTCATACCAATATTCTATAGGACATAAAGCATTCAATAATAAATGGTAATCAGTGCGATTGTCCGGCCAAAGAAAACGCTAGTATCACAGAAATGGCAACGCAACGATTCTACTTCAGTGTGTACTTTACTGCAACCTGATGTAAACGATCAATGTAAACCATCCCCAATATACATAAGTGAGTCACATTCATCCATATCACAAATAAGTGATACGGATTCAGACAATGAACAACCTCGTAGAGTCATCCTTTCATCGCTACCAAGGCATTTGTTACATTCGATGGCGAAACAGCATGAGATTTATAAGACATTCTGTCCGGATTGTTACTGCAAATCATTTCCGGTCACACCATGCTTGGAGCAACCCAGAGCTACTTGTTGTTGCGCATTGGTGGAGAGGAATAAACACAGCAAAGATGTTGAGAACGTAAGGAAGGAAGATGCAAGAAAGAAAAGGGTTGTATTGAGTAGGAAGCAAAAGGAAGTTGAGAAGAAACGAATACAGTCTGCGCCAGTTCGAGTAATACATGGAAAAGCACAAGAAAAGCCAAAGAAAAAGCAGGCTACTGACAAAGCTAGTCATAAACAAAACTCACTAAGGAGTATTTATACCCAAAGGAGAGAGTATTATGAGGCTGCAACAGCTGACTACTTTATCACGTTGAAGCAGCAGCTGGAGCTTCTAGAAAAGGAGCTGAAGCAAGAGCAAGCTGAGATGGATCTGAAGCAAGAACAATACAAAAGATTACAATGCAAATATCAGCAGGAAGCAAATGAACAGCAAGAGTCATCAACCATTCGAAATGCAAATCTTAATGATGTGATGGCATTCCGGAAAGCCAATTATTTCGCTTGCCATTCAAGCACAAACTCCATGTACACACATCCATCACACAAATGTGCTAGCTGCGTCCACAAATGTTCGCTCAATAAAAACCTAAAACTCGAACCTATGAATCCAGATCGCTTTGGGTCAAGTCGTTGTGCACATTGTCAGCGGTCGCTATCCGAAGAGACGTTAACATCGGCTCCAGCAGTTAATGGCAGGTCTTTACTCTTTGAAAAAGGGTCATTTCAGAACTTCAACTTGGTACCAATGTATGACAATCAATTGGGTAGTGACTTGGAGGATGACGCGAATGAGAATGGCGCAAGTGCTGATAGTTACAGCGCAAGCAATTCCAATGAACATTGCACAAGTTCGAAGAATTCAGGTGAACTAACAGACAAAATGTTCCTAACCACGCAAAATAATGAGCAATTAGAAGTAACTCTTCCGCATAACTTCCTGAATGAAGTTGGGAAAATCAACAAGCCAGTGACATTGGGTATGTTACAAAGTAAAACATTTATGAACTTCAAAGTGCCACTTCCTGCTGAGAGTATGGCCCTCAGGTTTCAAAAAGGAATGATCAAGACTACTTTGTCCAAAGAAAGAATCTAACAAAACAGTTGACAAATTGACAGCTGAGATGACATGCGCACAAATACTAAACTAAATTGACAGCTGAGATGACATGCGCACAAATACTAAACTATTTTCTACTTTTACATTTTAAACAAAATAAACATTAATACATTTATCACAATATATTAGATTATATAGTTAAATGATCTTAATTTTCTCTCGTGTGTTTTTAATGATAATGGGACTTAAAATCTACTGCCTAAAATTCTATCGCACTAACTTAACCTCATCTAGCCCATCCGAAAGCATCGTAGTTGCAACAAACAACTCGCACAAAGTAGTCCACAACGTAAAAGTAATTATTTAGAAAAATAATAATTTAACAAGTTTGATGTCTAATTCGGTTAACCTTTATGATCTGATGTCCCGCTTTGTTCAACTTCATATTCAATGAAATTTTCATCACCATCCTCGCCCTTTGGATTCCGCAATTGTTCCTGCCACATTTGGGCGTAGACGCCATCTTGGAAGCGCAGATATTCGTGTCTAAAAGAGGATATTAATTTACACAAAAACTGGGCAGGACGAATTCAACAAGGTAGGCAGGCAGTGAGTAACTTACTTCCCACGCTCGACAATCTCACCATCCTTCAACACTAAAATCTCATCCGCATGAATGATAGTCGACAATCTATGTGCAACAATAATCGTCGTCCGGTTATGACAAATCCCTTCCAAAGCACCTTGGATATTCCTTTCTGTTTTCGTATCCAACGCGCTGGTCGCCTCATCAAGTAAAACAATAATGGGAGACTTTAGAATCGTCCTGGCTATGGCAACCCGCTGCTTTTCGCCACCACTTAACCTCAATCCGCGCTCCCCAACTTGGGTATCATAACCATCAGGGAAGGTAAGTATCTTGTCGTGAATATCGGCTGCTCCTGCTGCTTCAATGACATCAGCGTCATTTGCATCAAGCCGACCATATTTTATATTGTATCTGTAAACATTAATTTGTATTAAAGAAATAGCGCCCAAACTTTCAGGTTATATGCAGAGGACACACTTAATTGTATTATTGAACAGGACTGTATCCTGCGGGACTACACCAATGGCTCTTCGCAGACTCTCTTGTGTCACAGTCTTCACGTTCTGGCCATCAACAATAATAGATCCTGTTTGCACATCGTAGAATCTGAACAGCAAGCGGATAATTGTACTCTTGCCGGATCCAGTTGGTCCAACGAAGGCAATTGTTTTTCCAGGCTGGACGGTGAAAGAGATATTCTTCAATATGGTGCGCTCTGGTTGATAGCTGAAGGTGACATTGTTGTATTCCACGACGCCCTTTTTAACTAATAGTGGACCAGCACCAGGTGCATCAATAACTTCTTGTTCTTCTTTAAGTAAGTCAAACATATTCTCCATATCAACGAAATTCTTCTGAATGGCTCTAAAATATACACAAACTGCAAATAAATGAATGTGACACCTTCTTAAAAATAGATCACAATGAAGCGCTTCATTGATTTTGTCAACGCAGTGCCTTACATTCACATTAATATTATTTGTACTTTGACAGCTACCTCTTCATTTATGATCAAACCTGTTCGGCGTGTTGTTTTCTTCCGTATGATAAATCGTGTGTTTGCAGTTCGTACTGTTATATTAATTTTTGTTGGCGGTGAGGAAATTATCGGGTATGTTTTTTCGGGGGGGTGGGTATTTGAAGGTTTGTCTACAAGTCCGTTTGGGTAAATTCATTAGTTTCGAAGGATTTAAAGCAACGTCTTCCGTGAACCCACCAATGTCTTAACATTGCGCTACCTAGTATTTGCCTCCAGGGGGGAAGTTGGTGTAAGGTCTATGAAGCCCAGTGCTTTTATAGGTCTGGATGCAATTGAGGGTGTTGTGAAGCTGATTTTGTTTATTAGCCAGCGGCAATTTTAAATTCCGGAATTTTGTGAATAATATTGTCGAAGCGGCGCAAAAACTTCAGAAGTAAAGAAGTGGGTGTTAAAGTACAAACGATATATTGACAATTGAAATGAATTAAAGTTGATTATTTACCTGTAGTAGGTCCCAAACCAATTCAGAGGTGTATACAATTGAATGATGTAACTGGCAAACAATACATAATCACCAACAGTTAACGCATTATTTTCGACAATCATGTGGACACAAAGTAAGGAGCCTCCAAATAAACCACTGCAGATTATGATGTTCTGGAGAGTATTCAACAAGTTGAGGGTCACTAAAGAATTCCACTCTTCTTTCTACGTCAAGAAAATGATTAATTTCAACAAATAAAATTCTTATGAATACTCGCTGTCACCACAACCAACAAGCAAATAAAAAGCAAAATGGGCCATTTCAACGCAGCAAATTGTAATGCAATCAAATGTAGTTTCACTCTCTAGGAGAATATTGATAAACACGTGATGGAATAGATGGAATGACCTTTTTGCAATGTTTGTGAAATAGGCAACTTTGTACTCACTTGATATTTAAGCACAGCTTCTCGGAAAGCTTCCACTTCGTATGCTTCAGCGCCGTAGTACTTAACAGTCTCGAAGTTAATCAACGAATCCATACTTCTTGCTCTTGTTGCATTGTCGGCTAAATTCATACGCCGCTGATATTTTGTTCGCCATTCGGTAACAAAAATAGTTGCAACTGAAAATGAAATAATTCTACAGATAAGCCAACGAAAATAATTAACTACCGCCGCTGTTTTCCTTACGAATATAAAGTAACATCGTTGTGAATACAATGAGCCCAAACCAATAATTGAAGGCAGATATAAAGAACGCCACAGCTACCAAAATGTCGATGATTGTCGGTAAAATGGAAAACAGAATGTAATTAAGGAGATTGTTGATACTGTCCGTGCCCCTGTCCATTATACGTAATACTTCACCAGTTTTACGGCCTAAATGCCAGCGCAGAGATAATGAATGCAAGTGGCGGAATAATTCAACCTGAAAACAGAAGACACAAAATCGTAATGTAGGCAACCGTTAGCTCTTCTATAGGATTAAAGAATCACCTCGATTTCTCTTGTTGTATACTGCTGAACCTTGATCCAGAGGAAAGACCTCAGATTATTCAGGAAGCCCATTCCACCCGTACCGCCCCCCTGCAGGAATTTGAAGGACACGTAGATGAGAATCCAATCCCATCGGAATATAATCGGTGTTAATATAGTCATGCTGTCAACTTAAATTGCAACAATTTAATCAAATACTCCTTATGAGTTCATACTCCATTGATAGGAATTATATTCTCACCAATAAGTTTGCTGAAAATGGGTACATACAAATTGATCACACGCCCGCCAATCAACAGCAGGAAGCAGAACATGACACGCAACTGCAGCAGAAAGTCCCTCTTCGGCCATAGGAACGGCAGCAGCATGTGCATCTTCTTCCAGAAGTTACGCCATGTTGATGTGTTCTCTGTAGAAGCCTGAAACATTGTTTTCTGCAATTCAGCGTTTGCAGGTAATGACAAACTTAGAAAGAAAAGTAGAGTCGAGTGGAGCAATATTTACAGGACACTTCACAGACACGCCGAGCCTCCCAATTTTCAACATTCCTGAATGTTGATTACAAGGAACATAACGACCTTTTGAATTTAACATAATTACGAATCCAGAAATATTTATTTATTTAATTTAAAGTATATTTAAAATTATGACATCTTTTGACAGTATTTGACAGGTAGTTCATTAATCATGACGACGTGTCATTAGCCGTGCATCAAAAAGCAATTTATAAAGGGGACACCACGCTCAAAAAAAAAATGTCTTTCAATAGAAATAAATCTATATATACACTTACATTATAATGTTGTTAACTAAAAATATTAATTTGTAATAAAAACTGTCGTTTGTGTCATTAGTTGTGTTAGATATCTCCAGGGAGCGCCACTACGTTCTCCGACTCAAAGCAAAAAACAAATGACGCTCAAACAATACTTCAACTCCACAAGTGACTCACCTGTAAATTAACATTCCCCGCATCATTTAAGCCAAAGTAATCCACAAATTGCAGCATCCCAGGTGCTTTCAGCCCCAAGACAAATAAAAACAGATCAGAAACATAATTTACTATAAACACTGTCATCTCCACTGCATCTGTTTCACTAAAACCATACAGTAAACAATTAGAAAACAAAATACAACTGAATATAGTAGTACTTACTCTTTCAAATGAAACCACCAGCTCTTCTTCTCAAAATTAATGAATGCCAAATTATCAGCAATCAAATTGAAAGTCCAGAATAACAGAAGGCCCAATCCATGTCCCCTTGTTGGCATAGAAGGTAACTGATAGTACCTTTCTTGAAAAATAAGTACAATACTTAAAAGGTACATTATAATTGTGAGACATGCAGACACAGCCTATAAAAAAACACCAAACTGTACAGTTATAAACCATATTTTACTTTGCATGTTTGAGATGCATACTCACCATATATCCATAAATAGTTCGACCTGGCAACAAAAACCTCACTAGAAACAATCGTACAATGGCTATTATGGGCACCAAGTAACTCAAACATATTTGCAATCTATACAATTTGCTCTTTGGTAGATGATGTATATTAACTGCATTGCCATGCTTCTTGTAGATAATGTACTGAATTGTTGCAGCAATAAGCATATATGATCCAATTACACCAGAGGTGACTGTTTCCATGAAGCAAGGAGATATGCCATGATCCACCCATATTTCGTCGATGGATGTTCCATTAGGACAGTAGGTAGTCATATTGAACATGACTGTTGCAATTTATAATTTGCGACGCGCAATTGTTGCAGTTGAGTCGGCTAAGTGTCGCTCATATAACCTAAAAGTATGCGGACTTTAAAGAAGCAAGTGAAAAACAACTGAATTGCAGGAATTAATGCAGTCTAATGCACTTACGATTCTTTCGCGTTATTTGTTTTGCATAGTTTGATTGGAGTTTACTGTTGCATCTGATTTGGTGTTGTTATTCGTAATTGTGTTTATGAATGTTAGGTCATTGCTTTCTCGATGACGGAACGTGTTTTTAACTGCACTGAAATGTAGTGCGACAAATGAGAATAGCAGACCGTAAATTGCAAAGTAATCAAACAATAAATTGGAGATATTTACTAGAAAAGGACGAAACAATCTCAAAACATCTCAATAAGGATAAAATCATAAAGTACTCAGGAAAGTAGCAAAATTTGTTTAATATAGGCAACCATAAGGTGGGTTGCCTATAGAAATTAAATTATAAAATTGATTGCATTAACAATTGTAGTTACTTGTTTGTTGCTTAAATGCTACTTCTTACAACATTATTTCGCATTATATTCAGGAAATATCTACTATTTAATTTTAAACATATGCCACTTTTATGTATGCAACCCAGAATACAAACTAATTCAGAATGCCAGGGTTACCAGATAAACTCCACCCAAAAATGCACTAAATCTGAATTTTTATAAATATTCATCACTGCAAATACAATCCAATAATAACAGTATAAATTCATCAGTAAATACCACTGTAAATACCACAATGCACCAAAATCACATTTTTCTAGCATAACTAGTAAAACAAAATTTCATTTGTAGATAATAGCTGTAAGGAGTGTAAACAATGTAAACAAGTCATAACCACAAGCTCTACACGTAATTGAACAATCTGAATTGGTTTACATCGCGTTTAAATTGGCAATTTCATCATGGTAAACAATCTGCTTCTTCTGCCTGCGTTGTCGCACCTTCGTACGCCGCCATTTCCATACAATTATGATGACAACAATGAGGATGATCCCGAAAACACATCCGGCAATCAACAGTGACCTGTTGAGCTTTGTCTGGAACACTTGTTCGGCGTAGACTGTCTTACAAGAAGTGAACATGTCAATATCTTCCTGGGGGATGTTGTATTCACATGCTAAAGGCAAAGAAACAAAGACAGCATTAAAATGTAGGCAACTTCTTCAACACCAGAGGTGTGTCAGCGAAACGGCACCGGCTTACGAGAAGCGAATCGTGCGCAATTTTAGGTGGAGATTTTTACCACGGTCTGGTCACTTGTTAACTCCCACCCCCACCCTGTTTAATATGTAAGCAGGTATTACCTTTTTCCTTTCCACTACATTGTCCACTGAAATCCACAAACTTGACCCTTCTCTCAGTCAGCCACCGCTTCAGATTCCAACAATCGCAGTCATTCTTGAACAGGACGGTGACATTATCATTTACCCAATGCTCCAGGTTGCATAATCCAGCGAATTGTGTCGTGTTCAACAGTAGATTCATCCCAGTCACGTTGTATCTTAGTAGGGTGGGCACATGCCCCATGACAGGCAGTGGGGTGTACTGCTCGTCGTCCATGTTGTTGTAGGAGAAGTCAAGGGACTCAAGTGGCGCTGTGATCGGCGCTGCATTCTCAACCACTTCGACCATGTTGATGTTGTGGTTTTGACTGAGGTAGAGATGTTTTAAGGATGGCAGGTGGAAGATCACGTTGGGGAAGGATGATAGGGACATGAAGGGATTCAAGGAGAGGTCTAATGCGACTAGGGAGGTTTTATCAGCGAATGCATCCGGTTGGATTTTCGTGATTACGTTGTCGCCGAGGTAGAGGCACTTCAGGGAGGTGTAAGGGAGGAGGTCCTTTGTCGATACGCCTGTAATGCGGTTCAGCGTGAGGTCTATTACCTAAAAACGGACACAAGCTCAAACATCATGCTGAAGAGATGATCTACGATGGAAAACAATTCATTCCAATGTTATGAACCTAACCTAACATTTGATATTTCCTACGAGAGAAAACTTAGGGAATTCAAAGCATTTTTAGTGACCTAACCTATGATTTGATATTTTGAGCGTGATTAACAGGTGAACTACTTTAGTAAAATCAATCATAATTTTAGATCTCCATTTTTCAAAGACATAAAATAGTAAATTGTATTGTCTGTTTTAAGGAGATCCTGCTTTAGTGACATAACCTCACATTTCCGCTTTGAAGGTTAATAACACAAGAACCACTTAGGCAGTAGTGGGGAAATTTTAGATTTTGGTTGATTACAATTATAACAATTGACCTGTGTTGTTATTAATCGTTGGGAGTAAGTTTCAGTGACATAACCTATTAGTAGAATACTAGAATACTTTGAGCGTGAATTATATAAAAACCACTGGTTCCAAATGGAAAAAAAGCGAATTGTATTCTCACTTGTCTCAGAGTGTTGTTTAGTGTAATAACCTAACACTTTACATTTTCAACCTAAAAAACTGGAGAACTAAATACGTAAAATAGATGTCATTTTGAATTGGATTTGTCAACTTGCATAACTTGCAAATGGTAATGTTTTGGGAATTTCACCGTTAATGACATAACCTAATATAAGAATGATTCGAGACAATACAGGCGAATTACGCCTTGAAATTGATTTTTGAATGACATAACCTTACATTTATTTCTAAGATGACTTCAAGATTCTTAACCTCTGCGCTCTACTTTCCAGAACTCATTGGCACCTCCCTCTTCTATTTACCGCTGGTAGCTCTGCTCGCCCTAAACCTCTGAGACCATTCCGCACGCCCTCTATCAGCCACGAGCGCAACCATCAGAATGAAAC
>JAODGC010047368.1:0-11116 GCA_027574925.1 Ecitoglossa quadriceps | reverse complement strand
AGCTCTGCTCGCCCTAAACCTCTGAGACCATTCCGCACGCCCTCTATCAGCCACGAGCGCAACCATCAGAATGAAACACTACATGCTAGGCAAACATGCACACTTCTCCATTCAATCTTCAATCACTCCCTACACTCCACCTGTGCTCTTGGCTATGAATTCTTGTGCTTTCATCTTTCCAATGCAAACGCTAACCCAGTGGTAGTAATCGCCACCACGATGAAAAGTTTACAAAAGGGTCTACCTCAATATCGGAGGGAATATTCTCCGGAAATCGTCTACAAGTCCGATTATAACAATCCGCCGACATCAGCCGATGTATCCTGGCGATGGAGCACTGACTATCGCAGGCATTTTTCTTGCCAGGAGCGGCAACACTGCTGGCCATCCACAGTAATCCCAGAAACCCCAACAGAAGAGTTCGCTTAAAATGGCACATATTCTTTGGTTCGCGTTGCACTCAATGTATTGTCCAAATGTCACATGATGCAATCACCGAGTAGCAAATTCAAGCTCAACAAACACTCTCAGTTCCCTATCAGAAATGCATTGACACTAGTGGAGGCTTCAATTGTAGAATAGATCAAAAGTCACTTGTTATCACATTCCAACGACATCCAGCACACAATGATGCCACACATCTGCTTGCTCTATGTTGCAATTGTCTCCGCCAGCAAGAGAGGCAGGAGGGAATTAAGGAAAGCAGCACAAATTAGCGTCGATTAAGACCATTTGACTACATCAACAATCACAGAACTACAATGGCTGCCAACGCAGTGCGCGCACGCTGAAAAGCACTGGACGTGACTGAATTTCAGCACCAGCCAGCCAGCCAGCCAGCGGTTTATTTATTTCAGTTTATTTATTGCGCTTGATTGCTGCGGTCGAAAGGTTAAACTTTTCACTACGCCTTCACTTATGCAGCACAAGTGACAATTGAAGATGCACTGCGATGCTACCAGCTGCAATTAGCTCCGTATTCGCATCACGCCCAAACGATCAACTTATCAATCTGGAGCAGATGTTTTCATGTGCTTTATTGAGTGCAATAATCGCTGCGAGTGGTGATAAGGTGAGGCAGTTTTCTCAATTTTTCACTCGCGTGCGACACTTTTCTTCCACATATTTGCCTCACAATGCTTACATTAGCAATGGCTAATTCATTTGTCTCGGTGGAATCATTAGATTAAGTTATGAGTCGATGTGATTTCTAACGACCTGGACACACTTTACGATGATAACTTGTCAAGGGGATTGAATGACAACGTGACGTGTTCACAGACATAGAGCTCTGAACGAATAGAACTTGACTTGGTGGCGATAATCAAATTAAATTAGCTTTAGTACCAGCGAACGTAACCCACCACCAGTTGCTATAAGTTGTAATGAGCTGTGTTTATCAAATACTTCTGTTTGATTCTACTGTTGTTGGCGTGCGAGGCTTGTGCGCATGCGCCATTGTTGACACTACTGTCAAACAACTGTCATTCATATTGTCATTGTGTTTTGAAACTAAGGAAATCCCAAATGAAAACACAACGCAAACGTGCATAACCACGCAGAATATCTAACGATTGAAATTTGTTTAAATAAAGTGCATGTTTGCGTTTGTTATCTTCTTTAGAAACAATGCATTAACAAGTTTTGTATGCATCAACATCTAATGATAGGTTAATTGTGCTTAATGGGTATCTAATGCACTTTAATGCAATCTAATCCAATACAAATTGTGCACGTCAACAATTTAACATTACGGGCTTTTCTTCACTTGTCCGGAAGACTCCAAATCGCAATAATTTGCCATCAATCGACTGCATTTGTGCATACCGTGTGAAAGTGTAATCTACAGTGCAAATCAGCACATATTTCATCTTAATCTCCCATGTTCCGTTCACGTTATCACTAGTCACGTAAATAAACATTCATTTCTTGCTTATTACTTGGGTAAGCACTGACGCACGATGACGTCACGTTGTTGGTACAACTGGAGAAGCTTAAGTGAACCAAAGCAAAATTTGCGAATTGAAAAGGCGTATTGTTCTCATCAGACGTGCTTCCATTCCACATACCATATATAATGATAATAATTATCTTGTATTTTGATTCGGTTTAATTTCACGCTTCATCTCCATTCAAACAATTGACTGTTGAATGTGTTGGGTTGGTTGCCTATATCGCCACTATAATCGCATATTAAAATCGGCGATTGTTACAAATAACAACGAATATTGGAGCTGTATACGTCATTTTGCATTGTTATACATGCCGTACAGTCAATATGAATGTAATTGAAGCAGTTCGCGTTCATTAACCGATTAAATTACTCCAATCCTCTCAATCAACAATGCCGTTGTTTATCTTCGCCACGATCCCACACTCTGCTACCAACATACTCCGCACTGCTCGGCGTATCGCATGACTTTGTCCAACGTGCAATATCACGTGTACATTGAACATTGAGCGCAATGAGCAAGCCCTCGTAATTTTCCAATTAGAGTGATTAAAATCACTTACACCAGTTGAGTCAGGAATCACGTTCATTGTGGGATACTAAATGCTTTCCAAATGAAAGCGGAGGGAATTGAGATATTAATAAACTTTTTGAATCCTGCTTTTAATTTACTTAATTAATATTAGGCATGATATAATACGAAAAGATTGTTTTATTAATTGAAATTTGAAAAAAATGTGATTGAGAGTGGAATGTAGATAACTTGATGTACATCTTTTGTTTTACTGCGCTGCATTGTGCGATCAGTCGCGATTGTTCACGATCGCGAAATTAATAAGGATGGTTAGTCACTTGGATTACTTGTTGTAACTATTTCCACAGTAATTAGTCTTTAATTTTGTCAATATTATCTAAATCTCTTTAATTTTAGCATTGGTCATAGTTGTTTTGGTTTACATTGTATTAGTTTGTGTTTCATAGTCAAATTGTAAATGTTAGCGTGGGCAAGTAGCTTTATCAAAATCAATGCATGTCAAACAAACCACAAACAAATGAATAGCTGCACTCGCTTGCATCAGGTGCGTCTGGGTGTGTTATAAATTCTTCTCGAACAATTCAAGTTTATTCATTAAATGTTTTGTGCACCGTTAAACACTTCACTTTATGTTTGCAACAGTTGAAACGTTTAAAATGTGAATATATCTGATAGCGGTAAGATTCAAATATTTAGTAATAAACAAAGTTCAAGTATGGTTCAGTGTAGGGAAACTTATAAAACACAATTTAATCATCTTAATTAACTGAAAGCCGTACTGTAAGCACGGTTTAATCAGAAATGTTCTAAAACCCACCATAGCTATTTGTTATAGGACTTATTTCCGTAAAAAACTGTTACTTCCGGTTCGAACACGTCATAACCAAGACTAGATGACATTTGAGGTTAAAAATCTCGGTCGAACAATGCATATTAATTCATTCAACTCCTAGCAAATATTATGTTTGATTCATTCATGTCAACCCACATAACGATTAGATTATGACATTTTCTATGGCGCTTCAAGCATGTAACACGTATAAATACTACATTTTAATCAATACTTTCAGTTGGTGCAAAATCCTGCATTACTCTGGTACGAGTAAATCCAAATGCAGTCGCAGCCTTTCCATTGGTAGCATTCAAGAAGAAGAACTGGAGGAAAACGAAGACATCATGATCGAACCGGTTGTTCTTGTGCATGGTGGAGCAGGGACTATTAGTGATCCAGAAAGGATTCCTCTGCTTCTTGCAGGTGTGAAAGCTGCAGCTCTTGAAGGTTACAAGAAACTAGAGGAAACTGGTAAGATGTCAACTTGGTTGTCTACCTTGATTGCGCACGTGGTGGGGAGGTGTGGTGTTGGTGGCGATCGCGAGTTTGATTAATAGGGCAATTTACAGGAAACTAACAAATGTATTTCATGCTGTCGCGTTAAATGTTCATGGGTGGCAGGTTCTGGTTAGGCTCATGTCGCTTCACACCTTATTGCAGAACGTGTTTGTTTTGTTTCTGTCCATTTGCGACTTTACAAGTCGACAGATCGCGGCCTCGTATCCTGCGAATACCTTCGTTAGGAGCGTTGCGCCCTACACACGGGTACTATGAGCACAAAAGGCTAAGAATAATAAAGATAGTCGTTTTGCAAGGGTTCACAGATTAAACATTTTTATGGTTCCCCCTTTAATTTTAGGTTGTATCCTGGATGCCGTTGAATATTCCGTGAGGAATCTGGAGGACAACCCGTTATTCAACGCTGGGAAAGGATCTGTTCTTAATACGGACGGCGAGGTAGAAATGGATGCCAGTATCCAACTCGGCAAAGATCTAAGCTGCGGTGCATGTTCTATTGTAAAAGATGTCAAGAATTGTATTACGCTCTGCAGGAGGATCATGGAGAAGACTCCACATACCATTCTCGCTGCTGAAGGTGCCAAAAGGTTCGCCATTGAACAAGGTCTTGAGTTAATGGAGCCTGGGGCATTGGTAACTGAACATCGCTTGAAAGATTTGAAGAAAATATTGGCGAAAGCACAAGAAGCTAAATGTGAAATGGGTAAATTTACTACTACCAACCTTAGCTCATCTAAAGCAATCTAAAGTTTGATATGCCCATAGGTACTGTTGGTGCAGTTGCAATCAACGCCACCGGCAATGTCGCAGCTGCGACCTCAACAGGTGGAAGAGAGGGTAAACTTCCAGGACGTTGCAGTGATACCTCCCAAATTGGATCGGGAACTTATGCTGATGATGCTACCGGTTGTGTCTCTACAACTGGCCATGGAGAGTCTATAATGAAAGTATGCCTCGCGTATAATATATTAGAGCGGCATCGGGCTGGTAAGTCAATGCCTGATGCGGTACAAGATGGGTGTGATGCAATGACAGCTAAAGTTGGCGATACAGCTGGGGCGATTGCGATTTCTCACAATGGCGACGTAGGGATTGGATTTTCATCTCCAAGAATGTCATGGGCTTATGTCAAGGGGAAAGAGTTACATTGGGGGATTGATCCAGGACAGCATGAAGTTGAACCTATTGATTTGTAACCCTAGAACTTAGTTGCATGATTTCCGACATGTCTAAATCGAACTGTTAAAATGTCCTTTCCTCTATACCTATTATATTTTATCATCGGTATTTCTATATCCTTCTCTTTAACCTCCATGAACCTATTTACTGGTCATCTCCTCGTCGCCCGCAGATACACTTTTAGTCACTGTATAGGCGCAAGGATACAGCCTCATTGGTTGATTACATCCACTTCCTGCCTAGATGGTCCACCTTATGATTTCCTTGAACAGATCACCATCTGCTATGGATTCGACAACAACCCAAAAATTATGTGACTTGCTCTTGGTGGCAATACAGTGGATCCGACATCCAACCCAGGACATTACCATGGTGCAATCAGAACTCTCACCGCATGTAAATACAATCCCAATCGTGAAATTTATCTACACCAGGAGGCAGTTACAGCGGATACTACACATGGTTAGTAATGGGACGGAAAGTTTTTATGTTGTAGGCATGTTATGCAGCATCAATTCAAGTGTGATAGTTGATGGGAATAAAAATGGGATTTGTGTAACAACCAGGACGTGTCAGTTTAAATCAGGTGGTCCTTTGGTTTGTGCATAGACGTTGGTTGGGGTGTTGATGGATCCGAAGTGAGTTGACTCTATTGGCAGTCGGATGAATGTGTATACTGCAGTTGTTGATTTAGAAAGGTTTATCAAGAAGCTTGAGAATATTACCGAGGAGTTTCTTTGTAATGGGTCAAGGGTATTGATAGATGGGGCTGCACTAATTGTCATCACGTGGGTACAAACGTCTATCAACTGCTTTGTTAGTATTCTGACTTATGTTAACTGTCAAGATGCCTACTGTACTCATATTACTGCAAATTATCATTCTCGTTATCACCACCCTTAAAGAGTCTGTATACTCCTTCAATATTGAATATTTCTCTGAAAATACTGATCTTCGACTGAGTCATCTCATCGTCTCCCGTGCAAACAGCTCAATTTATCACTGCTCAGCTGTTCGCATAGCCCCCCAATGGATGGTTTCTTCATCGTCTTGTATCTACGGTGCCGAAGAAGACACCCTACATCCGGACGAAGTTATAATCTGCCATGGTCCCTCTAAAATAGATCCTCTCAAGTGCGAGACGAAATTACTAGTTCTAAAACTAGTCCGACATTATAACCTTGATATCACTCTTATTTTCGCTGGGAATCTCCTCAAATCCAAAACATTGATTCAGAAGAAATTCACTGTAATGGAATTCACAAACACCAAGAGCGAGTTGGATGATGTTTTGGAGAAGGCTGCCAATAAGACTATATGGTGCTACGGTGTTGGGATTCATAATTGGGCTGAAGGTCCAAGTGTTGAAAGTGTGGTCATAAAATTTGTTCAGGCCCCGGTAGTGTGTGATGGCTATGATAATGGCGATGATAGTAGAGTAAATGAGGAAGAAATGAGGATGGATGGGGACGTTATTGAATTGGGCAAGAAGAGTGAGATTTGTGCTTCGAGTGAGGTGTGTCAGTTCAATTCAGGTGGGGCGTTGATTTGTGGAGAGATGTTGGTTGGAGTCTTGAGCGAAGTGAAGTGTAGTCCACCGAAGGTGGCATATGTGCACGTTTATTCGTCGGTTGTGGGCTTGCAGGTTCTCCTGGAGCAGTCGGAACATATTGCGGGTTATATTTCTAGGGTGATTCGAATTACGAACGGTGAATTAGGAGTTGTGGTTATCATGACATTGGTTTATTTTGTTTACAGGCTAATATATCAATAAAACGTGATCATGAAAGAAAGCTGGTTTATGGGTTAGGTTGTGATGTATTAGTGGTTGCCTATAGTTTGTTTAATTCTGACGTAATTCTGTAAACCCCTGAAAAATACTGTGAACTATTGCAAATCATCCGATACTTGTCATTTATATGTCATTTACAAAATTTCTAGTCCCTTTTAACGATCTTCCACTTTGTAGAACGAAATACCAACAAGAGATTTCAGCAAGATGGACAACAAGGACCTTGTGATATTTGTTTAATCTCTATTAGCTTCACTTTATTTCTGTCTGAAGTAAGTAAATCACAAATGTCTTGCACTAAACTTCTATTTATTATAGATGATAATGCACGTGATTGCAGAATGCTTATCATCGAGGATTTAATCTACCCAGTCAGGTATTACTTCTCCGATTGGGAAATATTTGATATTAAGGAGCCACAAGATTTGTACACATTCTTCATGATTTGCCATCTATTTTCATGGGCTGTATTACTCTGGAAATTTAGATGAAGTCCTCTAACTGGTGAAACATCAAATTACATGGTTAAAAACACTTTCAAAGGCATAGGATTACTTAGAATAGAAGAAAGCTGAGGAAGAATGAGATGGAAGAAATCAAAGTAAGTGTGAAGTTCGCTTGGCTGCATATATTAACACACTATTGGTGCATTAAAAAAGAAACATTGGAGGATTAAGAAGGACGTGATTTGGTTAATTGAGTAACATTTACTTTGATTGAATATATTGAATTGTTTTCCAGTTAGCAAGCTGATTGGTATTTCGTGCTTATTGGAGTTGGATATTGATGCCTTGCGTTGTGTTCAACAGTATGCCTACGTTGTGGTAATATAGGCAACCAAGCATACATTTTTATAAGTTGACATAATAACTATGTAGGCAATTCGTTATTTATGTTGTGCTTGATTTCACAGCCAAACTTTACACTTGATTTGAATAAATCATTGAGTTTCACATACTTAATCGACTTAGTAAATAATCCATTACATATTTCTCTAATATAACTCTGACGTTTTATTCAAATCCACATCTTGAACATTGACATTTACTATGAAATGGTGCAAACGATGTATAACTGGTTACCTACATTAGGAGTTAAGATTTGTTACTTTTGCAATAATTATTTATTGCTACTATTACCCATATTGGGTGACCAATTTTATGCCACTGGTTGACTGGTCTCATTGGAATACCATGATGCAAACTCTAAAAATTCCCAACAAGGTCGCATCATGACCTTCGCTTCTCATCGAAGATCAGCCGATCAGTGAAGGGCAAGAGTGAAGAGGATTTCTTTGATTGCTTCGATTTCGGATGTAATTCGCAGAGAAGCAAAGAGTACAAGCATACAGCTTGTGTGCATCACTTGTGGAGCTTATGAATTCCCACTTGTAGATGTTTCATATACAAAAAATATTCGCCAGTATTTGCAAGGCGCATATTGAGCGCTCACCTCGTTTACAGAATTTTGGGCGATAATGGAAAGAACACTATAAATAATGCTAATCTCATGTATCCATGCAGGCGGAGGTGACATTCTCTGAATAACTTTCAATAATTTGAGGTTATGTCAACAAGTCAAGAATAATGACACCGAAATTATGTATTTTATGGTTCTTTTGATGTGAATATTGTTTAGTCAGGAAATTGCTTGAGTGGTTGTTGTATCTTTAGGTGACTGGGTGGATTTTATTCTTGTATCATAATGCGGATCCAAGAAAACGATTTGAGGAACGATACCAGCGTGGAAATCTAGTTTGCGTGAAAACCGCAGGTGTGTTTTGAGAGAAGGCAAATATAGAGCTTTGGGAGTGATTTTAAGCTGCTTTGCAATTGTTTAAACAATTGGGATGTACATGGAAAGAAAGTGTAAGTCTTGAACTGTCGATTAAGAAGAATTGTTGAACCGCGTTTGTTGAGAAAAGTGCAAACAATTTTGGAGGTGCATTTTAATAGCATTTTTTTTCCTAAGCCTCATACTTTAAAGAGTATATTACTGCTAAAACGTTCCTTGCTTTGTCGGAATTATCTTTAAAATTTCCCTACAAGGTAAATATTTTGAAAAACGCGCTTTATGTGCAAATTAACTACTGTTCTGATATTGGCAACCTAATAATCACGAAGTTAATTGAGATTCTAGTGATTACAAGCGGCAAAAATCTAAACTAAACATTTCAACGCAAATGTGGTCTACTTACGCTCCTAGCGCCACTTACGACTACATCCCGTTTGCTTCGGCTTACTTCGTCAGCTGTCAGTCAGAAATGTCAATCCCAACAATTGTACCAACACAAAGCGGGTAAGTTTTTATCGGATTCACTCAAAAAATTAATTACAGGAAGTGACACGATAATGACTAAATCTCATTAAGATAAAATGTCTTATACTGTAATAACTGTTATTATATTCCAGGGATTTGTAGAAATTCCAATACATTTATCACCTGCAAAGTATGCAACCAAACATACAACAAGTACAGCATATATATTATATTACCGGTACAGCAGAAACTGGATAAAATTATTGTTTAAATATGAAGTCATCATTTGCTTACCAAAATGTACTTGACTTAATTGACTTCCAATGACCTAAGTAAGAATCATTACTCTGAGTTGATTTCTACGATTTTACAGCTCTGCCCACCTTCAACTGTTGACATGACAAAGATGCTTGTCATCAATAAGCAAGAGTGATTTATATCCACGAGGATATTTCAGAAGAAGGCCATAACATGTCAAATTCGAGGTTTGCATCAACACATCTTCGAGTGGCTTGGCATCACATTAACTTGTACAAATCATCTTCAACTCATTGGGCTAACAAAGCATTGACATTCTTATTCCGTCGCAGAATATGTGTGATATGTAAGATAACCTTAAAACAACACATGTGTGTATTTTATATTTTGATATATTACAGCATTAGCGTGTCTGCAAAGTTGCGTGTAAGTAATGTGATTGATGTGATGATATTAATCGAAGCAAAAGACAAACACCTTGACTGATTTCATGGCACTTTTGATGAAACCTCAATGATATTCACATACTACTTCTACTTCACTACTTCTAAACAACGTGTTATTTCAAGCTTGAAGTGGTTCTGGACTTTGAAGCGATGACCAGGGAGGTGATAGAAAGGTACGTACAATACCACATGGATAATTTTTATAATAAGTTTTCTAATAGATAAGATGCAAAGAAAGGGTGGTACTGATGAAGAATCACACTCAACGTATTTATCTGGAAATACACAGACTTACTAAGAATACATTCAATTTTCTCATCCGCAAACAATAAATCACATACAGTTGGACATGTACAGGAAGTACTCCGTTACAGACATCACCTACCCTTGAACTTACACTTAGCCATTACATCTGTACAACCTTTAGTACATGTCTCATGAATAGCATCAATATATGGGCATAATATTCCACACGTCCACCATACAAATCAGTCAGTGATAATTCACGCTCATTTCCGACATTCATCCTTCCTTCGGTATAAGCCTCCGATGTAGATTGTAGTTTCTTGATACGAAGGATTTTAATCATAAGTTATTGCGAGGAGTCGATGAATGTGTTGGTGAATGAAGACAAATATTGTAATTGTTTTGTTCCTGCAACGTGTTGGATTTCTGCATGGCTTAATGTTGCGGCTTCAGATTGCTGTTTGTTATTGTTTATTCAAAAGGAATAGAAACATTATATAGAGCTGAGGAAGAATGAGGTGGAAGGAATCAAAGTGAGTGTGAAGTTCGCTTGGCTGCATATATTAACACACTATTGGTGCATTAAAAAAGAAATATTGGAGGATTAAGAAGGACGTAATTTGGTTAATTGAGTAACATTTACTTTGATTGAATATATTGAATTGTTTTCCAGTTAGCAAGTTGATTGGTATTTCGTGCTTATTGGAGTTGGATATTGATGCCTTGCGTTGTGTTCAACAGTATGCCTACGTTGTGGTAGTATAGGCAAGCAAGCATACATGTTTATAAGTTGAGATACTAACTATGTAGGCAATTCGTTATTCATTGAGTTGGGAGAGAATTAAATTCTGTAGTGGATATACGTTGTTGGTTTGTTTCAAAATGGTTACTAGTTGAGTTATTTATTGGTAAATATTGCGAAAAATTCAATGTCTTTTATTGCTTGCGGATTTGGATTTTGTTGCGTTTTTTCTTTCTTATTGCCAGTAATTGAATGCTACCTTATTTGTTTAAGTTGTATAATGTAGGAGATTAAATTCCCTTTAATTTGATACTACACAATGTATATTAATATTTAATTTAATTGTTGAAAGTTTTT
>JAODGC010047336.1:0-27312 GCA_027574925.1 Ecitoglossa quadriceps | reverse complement strand
CATGATACGCCAGATATATTAAGTTTTTTTGTCGTTTAATCTGTACAGACCGAAGATAAACACTTAGCTTCAGTGTTGTTATAAGGGGTTTGTCGGGGGTTGTCAAGTAATTTCTTCGTTTTACGGCTGGGGTACTGCCGAAAACTCTGCAAGCACTTCAAACTTTTTCCATGTCCGCATTAAATTTCAAATTTAATGCACTCAACAATACGATTACTCCCAGCAAAATCATAGGTACTGAAAGTAGCTGTCCCATAGTGAAATCAAGCCATAAATAGCCAACTTGGTAATCTGGTTCACGGAAAAACTCAACCATAAAACGCACTATTCCATACCACATAACTGCAATGCCAGTTAATGCACCACGATATAGCCTTATTCTAGTCAAGAAAAACAGCAAATTTATAACTGTAAAAAGTAGTAATCCTTCGAAAAATGCCTCATAAAGCTGACTTGGATGACGCAGTAAATTATCACCGCTTTTTGGAAATACCATACCCCATGGCATAGTTGTAACTCTGCCGAATAGCTCTCCATTTATAAAATTGCCTGTGCGGCCTAAAAATAAACCTACAGGCACTCCGCAGGAAATTAGGTCCAGTGTGTAAAATATAGGAATGCTATGTTTTTTACATAAAATCATTACTGCAAGCAAAACTCCTATAGTGCCGCCGTGAAACGACATTCCTCCTTCCCAGGTCTTCAATATTTCGATAGGATTGCTCGCATAATAAACTGGTTCATATATCAATATGTAACCGAGTCTACCTCCAAGGATAATACCTACGATAGTGGCTGTTAATAACGAATCGTAAAAACTTCTAGTAAATATTTTTTGGTCGTCCAGCTTATGTAAATACCAATATGCAAACACTATACCCACAACATATGCCAGAGAATACCAATACACAGAGACAGGACCGATGCTGAAAATTACTGGGTTTAAAGACATATTTTGCTACAAATTATTTTTAGACAATCTACTTTTCTCACGGTCCCACTCTCTCTGCTTTATGGTCGCTCTCTTGTCGTAAAGTTTTTTTCCTTTCACGATAGCAATTTTAGTTTTTGCTAGTCCTTTGTCATTAAAATAAATTGAAAGTGGTACAACAGTTATTCCAGAAGTCTTGATCTGGCCAATTAGTTTATTTATCTCTTTTTTATGCAGAAGTAATTTACGTTCCCTTTTTGGTTTATGATTTTTTCGGTTTGCGGCCTTATACTCTGCAATGTGCATGTTATGTAGCCATACTTCACCGTTTTTTTCGATAACGTAGGCGTCAGAGATATTTGCCTTTCTTTCCCTCAGCGATTTAACTTCACTACTCAGTAGGACCATACCTGCTTCAAATTCTTCTAAGATAAAGTATTCAAACCTTGCTTTTCTATTCTCTGCAATAACTTCCATATTTAAAGATATCTCTTCAAGCTCCAATATACTACAGGATTTTTGACTTGATTCATAATAAAACGGCTATGGTAATGAACTGGGGATTAGGTTACGCTGGTCAAAAAATTACTACTAAATAAAAACCATCAACTGTCGTTTCATAGGCATAGTTATTACTTTTCTTTCTTATTGCCTTCAGACTTTTCCTGGTCGGTCATTTCTTTGCCAATCTCTTTTATTTTTAGTATCAACGACTCTGGTACATACATGTCAACTATGTCTTCTACTGTCGAAAACAAAGCCTGATAAGAGTGCGAACTTACTATCCAATTAGGTAGTATATCTTCTGCTCCTACTTTAGACTGCTCCTCTTTTTTATCATACACTGTGTAGCAATATAAGTGCACAGCAAAAAATAGTACATAAGAAAGCAATATTCCTCTGAGTGCTCCGATACAGATTCCAGTAACTCTATCGATTAATCCCAACCTTATGGGTGATAATATGTACATTAGCCAATTATTTACTATCATAAATATAAGGTTGAGTATAATAAATACAGAAATTGTAGAAAGTATGTTCTGTGCAGCTTTAGAGCCAAAATATTTACTATAATTTATAGTGAAGAAATCGTAATGATTGGCTGTCAAAAAGACCGATAAAAACAAGAGCATTAACGCGCATAGCTCTTTTATAAAGCCTCTAGTTACCGAGATTATTACGCATAAAACAATAATAAAAATAATTATACAATCAAAAAGCATATTGTACGTTTATGGTTTTCAAGATATAATAATTATAAATGACAAGATTGTAAAATTAATTGTGCTTATATTGCACTAGCTGGTCCAAATACCGAGCAATCATGTCGACTTCTAAATTTAGATAATCATTTACTTTATTATACTGAAAAGTTGTATTTTGCCATGTATAGGAAGTGATGTTTACTGTAAATTCTAGTTCAGTAACTGAATTTACTGTGAGAGAGACTCCATCTAACGTCACAGATCCTTTTTTTGCAACAAATTTAATTAATTCTTCCGGACACGATAGCTTGATTTCATGAGAATCCAAATCTTGGTTGATTGCTAGAATTTGTACTGTTTTATCCACATGACCCTGAACCAAGTGGCCATCAATTCTATCACTTAATCTCATTGCTTGCTCTAGGTTTATTCTTTTTCCTATCTTCCACGTATTTAAGCTAGAGACCCTCATGGTTTCCTGAGACACTTGGACTTTGAATATATCGTTAATTATGTCAATAACAGTTAAACACACGCCAGAACAGGCTATTGAATCTCCTTCATGTATAGAGGGTAAGTGTTGTGCCTTAATATGGAGGATCTGATCAGAGTTGGAACAGGTGGTAGTATCAACTACAGCTCCAATGTCTGTAATAATCCCTTTAAACATATCATATAACAAAAATAAGTATATTTTATCATGAAAAATCTTTTAAAACAGCTTATTATTTTGTTAAGTGCGAGAAAGGTACTCGTTCTCGCTTACCTGTTCAACAGATTCTACCGAGCATTCAGAATATATAAAATAAGCCAAGCTCAAAATACATAATGCGATTAATGTTGGTAGTCCGATGTTCAATACTAACCCGATACTTTCTACTTTTTCTGATGGCACTAATCCTCTTAAGATTGACTCTTTCCCCAATGGAAGATGCCATAGGCAGAGCATTGATATAGAAGATGCTATCAAAAACAAACAAAAATAAGTCTCTTTCGAGGAAAATACGGTTTTTAACGACGACTTGAAAGTAGTATCAGCAGTTGGTGAAGCTTTATTTATCTCCAGTGAGGGATTTGAGGCTTCGTTTGGCACATAGTTTCCATTTTCATGAGAAATATTTTTAGGCTGTGGAAAAGGTTGGATGGGAATGCCTGAAACTAATTTGAGTAACTGTTCTTTTTTTCTACATACTTGCTTTTGTAGATACTCTTTTGGAAAAGAGGACTTACCAGATGGGTGTGGTATTTCTAGTATTTCCAATACTTCTGATATCTTACCTGAGTCTAATATCTCATGTAGTTGTTTATCTCGAAAATAAACAATATTGAACACTGAGTCAAAAATATTGCTAAATGTCTCTGGATCCTGATTTTTATATCCACTTATCACTTCAACAAATATTTCGTCGAGTTTTTTTCCCCTGCGTTCAGTTAGGTTATCTATCATAGCTAACCTGGTATTAATTTGAGCTTGTTTTATAATAGATTGTTTTTCTTCTTCTGATAGTTCTTCGGTCTGCTTTTTCGACTTCTTCCTATTAGCCTTAAAATAATCTGTGTGTGATCTAGTTTGACCTATATCAGAAAGCTTTGCAGTTTCATCTGTTTCTCTTTCGCTGATTTCATCTTTTTGTACTACCTCATTTCTTTTTGTCTCTTGAGGTGTTAGGCAATAAGTCAAAGCCTTTTGTTTTTGTGTAGAAAGTTCCGGTGGTTGTTGGAAGAGGAATTGTATTGTGTTTAAAAAATTAGGCATGTAAAGAAAAGACCTAAACCAAGAAACATTTTCGCGCATTGCAGCGATAACTACTGGTGCGCGTGTAATTTGCTTTCTGTGACTTGCTACACTGTAGCCAAACGAATCTTTACTTACCACAGTTTGCTCAGTTTTACTCTGTCCTTGTTCACCTTTATTTTCAGCTTCTTCTATTTGCAACGTATCTTCCTTACCATCATTCTTTTTCGCACATTTTAGCTTTCCATTTAAAAATGACTCTATTTCGTGCAAATTATCCAGGTTAATGTTTTTAACGTCTGTTTGTAGCGTTATCGTTATTCCCTGTAGGAGGAGTTGATGCGGAGCATTACTTATAAATTCTTCTACAGTTTCGCAATTATTAGTTCCGTAGCAATTGTTATACAGTTCTCTACTTTCTTTCGGCACTTTTATATCAACCTTAAAATTTTTTCCTTGAAAGAGGCAGATTTTAAAAAAATCAATCAAATGCTTTATTTGAGGCAATATTGTGCTAGGGATGTCTTCATCTGCTCTTGTCAGCAGCTTGAACTTAAACGATAATTCTTGCATGTCACTTATAACACTTCTTGAGCGAATAGTACTGATTTCCACTGCTTCATTGGAAAATACTTTGCTTATGCCTTTAGATCTCTCCTTAAAGAATCCTGATAAATCCTCTACTTTGTATTTTCTCTTGGTTTCAACGCCATTGTTGTGCATATTTCTATTTGTTAATTTATTAATATAAACTTAAATGAAAAATATAATTAATCAATAAATTAATAACTAGAACGAATAATTTCTCAGATTGTTGATGATATTGAAGATTTCACTATAATGAAGGTTTAAGCTAGCGTTTTTAAGATGAATAAAGAGCTACTAAATGAAATACCTTCACTTGAGGATAAAGCAGTTTCCGAGATCGAGGGTGCTTCTTCTTTGCAAGATTTAGAAAAAGTCAGGCTATTGTATTTGGGAAAAAAGGGTGTAATTAAAGCTTATTTTGATGACTTAAAAAAGGTAGAAGACACAGAAAAAAAACGTAATTTAGGTGCAGTTATCAACGTTTTACGCAATAAGCTAGATCAGCTTATAATGAGTAAGGAAAGCATACTAAAAGCTAAAGAAGTTAACTTGAAATTACAAAACGAAGTGGTTGATATCACGTTGCCAGTTAGGCCAGAAAAAATTGGCAGGGTTCATCCATTGAGCAAAGTTATAAATGAAGTGAAGCTCATTTTTGCGCATATGGGCTTTAAAGTAGTTGATGGCCCTGACATTGAAGATGAGTTTCATGTATTTGATGCGCTAAATACTCCGAGTCATCACCCTGCGCGAGAGGAGCAAGATACCTTCTACTTAAGGAATAAAATAAACGATAAAAGGATGGTGCTGCGCACTCATACCTCGTCTGTGCAGATTAGAACCATGGAAAAAGCGAAAACTTTCCCAATTAAAATAGTAGCAGCGGGTAGAGTATATAGGAATGACTTTGATGCAACCCACACTCCTATGTTCCACCAAATAGAGGGGTTATATGTCAGTGAAAATGTCAATATGGGTCAGTTAAAATCTACCATTCATCATTTTCTTAATAAGTTTTTTGGAGATGAAGGGCTAAAGATACGTTTTCGTAATAGTTTTTTCCCTTTTACTGAGCCCTCTGCAGAAGTGGATATAAGTTATAAAGATAGTAAGTGGATTGAAGTACTTGGATGCGGTATGGTACATCCAAACGTTTTTCAAAATGTCGGGATAGATCATACTAAATACAATGGTTTTGCGTTTGGTATTGGCATAGAAAGGCTTGCAATGCTGAAATATCAAATTAGTGATCTAAGGAGCTTTTATGACAACAAAATTAGTTGGCTCGACCACTATGGTTTTCACTTTTCATCTTTGAGATAAGTGGCAAATAAAGCTTATACATTTATTATACTTGCTGCCGGACATGGCAAACGAATGAATTCGGGCTTATCTAAGGTCCTGCATAAAATAGGGAATTTTTCTATGCTCGAGCATGTCATTTACAATGCAAAACAGTTAAGTCCCGACAATATAGCTATTGTAGTTGATTTGCCTTTGATTGAAAGGCTGGGGCACTTGAAAGATGTGCAATTAATTACACAGGAGTCAACACTTGGTACAGGAGATGCAGTCAAAACTGCGATGAGAAACCTGAAAGAATTGCCAGACACAAGCGTAGTTGTTGTGCAATATGGAGATACTCCACTTATCAAAAGTAGTACAGTTATTAAAATGGTCAGCCGTTTAGAAGGTAAAGCTTTAGTTTGTCTTGGCTTTGAAACCGGCAATAAAGAATACGGGAGGTTAATTGTAGAGAATGGTTCCTTAAGGGAAATCGTAGAAGCGCAAAATGGTGAGAATAATGATGGGGAGTTTCTCGCCAATGCTGGAATAATGGTTGCATATGCAAAGAATTTACGTGAATTGGTGGAAAAAATAGAGTGTAATAAGTTGACTCACGAATATTATTTGACTGACGTAGTTTCTATTGCAGTGAAGAGTAATTTAAATGTCGGCTATGTTGTTGCTGGTGAAGAGGAGGCAACCGGCATAAATAATAGAAATGACCTCGCAAAGGCTGAGTTTTATTTTCAAGAAAACAAAAGAAAATTTTTTACCAACTCCGGGGTGACGCTTGTTGCTCCAGAGACTGTTTTTTTCTCCCTTGATACACAAATTGATATGGATTCAATTATTTACCCATACGTTTTTTTTGGTCCTGGAGTAAAAGTAGGGTCTGGCGCTAGGGTTGGTCCGTTTACCAAGTGTGAAGATACGACAATCGGTGATAACGCAATCGTGGGAAACTTCGTCGAAGCAAAAGCAAGCAATATAGGCATGAATACTAAAATAAAGCACTTAAGTTATATAGGGAATGCTAAAGTAGGACCAAGAAGTAACATAGGTGCAGGTACTGTTGTTTGCAACTATGATGGGAAAAAGAAGCATAAAACGAACATAGGAAGCAATTGCTTTGTTGGGGCCAATAGTTCATTAATTGCGCCACTTAATGTTCATGATGACTCTATAATTGCAGCTGGTAGCGTTGTAGTGGAGGATGTGCCAGAAAAAAGTCTCGCAATTGCAAGAGAAAGGCAAGTGATTAAGAAAATAAAATAGTCCTTTTAACTCTCTCACTAAAATCACAACTATACGAACTTATGATTTGAAAATAAGGAGCTAGAAAAACTGGCATAAAAACTACTTGACAACCCCCGCCAATCCTTTTATAATGACATTGAAGCTGATTATTTATCTTCTCTGTACAGATTAAACGACAAAAAAACTTAGTATATCTGGCGTCTCATGTTTAATTTTTTGCATTATGTGCACTTCATGTCTTTATAAATTTCACCTAGATTTCTAGGTTTTTGCCTATACAAGCTGAAACGGGCTTATAAAGCGTTTAAGACAGTATAGTACGCCGATTTGCAGGATTAGAGAGTGAGCAACTTCTAATACGGGATTCTCTTGCCTTTTTTCTGCTTTAGTAAATTTCTTAAACATTTAAGCTGAGGTTAGTTGCATTTAAAAGCAGCTAAATCGCAGTGTTTAAGACCGAAAGAACGCCGATACTGAGAATAGACAATGACCAGGGATTCTTTTGCCTTTTTTTTGATTTGGTAAATTTTTTAATATTTTGGCAGAGTCTGCAAGGTGGAAAATGGCCATTCAGAAAAATATGATTGAGTATTTGCAAGAAATAGTGTATAATTATTAATATTTTTAAGCATTTTAGCTGTGGCTTTATCTAAATTTTTAGACCCTAAGAATGATGTAGCATTTCGCCGTATCTTTGGCACTGAGAAAAACAAAGACATTCTGGTTCATTTTCTCAATGACATTCTAGGTCTTACTGGTGAAGCTAAAATAGAGGATGTGCAGTTCTTAAATCCCATTCAAAACCCTAAAATCGCTGCAAAAAAGGAGAGTATTGTCGACGTGTTATGCAGGGATACCACGGGTGTTCAAACAATCGTTGAGATGCAGGTTGCGAGAACTACTGGCTTTGAAAAACGTGCGCAATACTATGCAGCTAAAGCTTATTCAGATCAAGCTGATGTAGGCGACAAATATGAGGACCTTAAAGAAGTTATCTTTATTGCCATCACTGATTTTATTCTATTTCCTGATAAACCAGAGTACAAATCTGACCACGTTATTCTTGATACGAAGACTTTCAAACATGACCTGAAGGACTTTAGTTTTACTTTCATAGAACTACCGAAATTTCCCAAAACACAAGAGGATCAACTAGACAATATAGTTGAAAAGTGGTGCTATTTCTTTCGGTACGCAAATAAAACTAGTGAAGAGGATCTAAAGAAAATAGTAGGCAGTGATGTGATTATTGGCAGAGCGTATAATGAGTTGGATAAATATAGTTGGACTAAGAAAGAACGGGCTATATACGATCAAGCTAAGAAACGTGAGGATGATAATGTATCTTGCCTTAACCAAAAATTTAATGAGGGCAAAAAAGAAGGCATCCAAATCGGTGAAGAAAGAGGTATCCAAATTGGCCATGAAAAAGGCAGAGAAGAGGGCATCCAAGTCGGCGAAGAAAAAGGCAGAGAAGAAGGCATTCAAATTGGCGAAGAAAAAGGCAGAGAAGCAGAAAAGATTGAAGTGGCTAAAAACCTGCTTAAAGCTGGTATCTCCATTGATGTTATCTCTCAGACAACCGGACTTTCTAAAGCTGAAATCGGACAGCTTCAAGAGGAAATAGCCTTGTGATCTTTTTAGCTGCTGTTAGATGTATGTTCCCAGAAACTCGCCATGACCATGCAATACCTACAGCCTCAGGGTTACAGCTATACGAACATTGTGATCTTACCACTGGGACTACAGGAGGCCACTTAGGTGGCAGTGGGTGGAGATACCATTATAGGGCGATCCAGTGTCGAGCACTGAGATGACAAAAAAGGGGCTACTTGGATGACAGGAGAAGAAATACTGGATGAGGCCTTTCCAATGTTTGCGATCAAGCTCAAGTTGCTAGTTTAAATTTTACTTCATATCTTTTTACAGTAGAAAGTTATAAAAAGAAAATGAGAATCCTTGATTAGGTACAAAAAGCGGTGTGTAAAATGGAATATACTTTGGGCCATAGTATACTGTAAACAATATCAATGGGCAATGACAGATTTGAACTGCCGACCTCCTCGGTGTAAACGAGATGCTCTACCAACTGAGCTAATTGCCCATTTGATGTAATTCTATAGCTCAATATTGTTGTTGTAAACAAAAAGTAGAATCGATGCAGCCTAATTTCTCATTGACCATCTGCTTAACTAAATGTTAATATAAAAACTACTTCGATCAAAGTATAGAAAATGCAAGATAATATAGTACCTGTCTCAATAGTAAAGGAATTGGAAGATTCTTATCTCTCTTATGCAATGAGCGTTATCATAAGCCGTGCTATACCTGATGTGCGAGATGGATTTAAACCTGTACATAGGCGTATATTATATGCAATGTCAAGGGCCGGGTACGATGCTGGTAAGCCATATAAAAAGGCAGCTCGTATAGTTGGGGATGTAATGGGGAAATATCACCCACATGGTGATATGGCTATTTATGATTCCTTGGTCAGAATGGCTCAGGATTTCTCACTTCTTTTACCTCTTATTGATGGGCAGGGTAACTTTGGTTCAATAGACGGAGATCCACCAGCTTCGATGCGATATACAGAAGCAAGGCTTCACAGAGTGTCGCACTTTTTATTGAATGATATTGACGAAGATACAGTTGACTTTAGGCCAAACTATGATGGAAATGAAACAGAGCCTGTTGTGCTACCTGCAGAATTTCCGAACCTATTGGTAAACGGTGCAAGTGGTGTTGCAGTTGGTATGGCAACTAACATCCCTTCTCATAACCTTGGCGAGGTAATTGATGCCTGCATGTTATATATAGACAACCCTGAAGTCACTCTAGATGAGTTGCTTGAAGTAATACCGGGACCGGATTTTCCAACAGGTGGAACGATTCTTGGTAGGTCTGGAATAAGATCAGCGTTTGCCACAGGCCGAGGTTCAATTGTTGTACAAGGTAAAACTCATATAGAAAATCTGCCACAAGATAGACAAGCAATAGTTATTGATGAAATACCCTATCAAGTAAATAAAGTAAGATTAATTGAAAAAATAGGTGAGCTCGTAAAGGAAAAGAGAATTGATGGCATAACAGAAATTAGAGATGAGTCTGATAAGTCTGGTATTAGGGTAGTGATTGATCTTAAAAAAAATACTGAAGCAGATTTTATATTAAATCAAATACTTGGACTTACTCCTCTAAGAAGTAGCTTTAGTGTTAACACTTTAGTCCTCAATAATAATAGGCCTGCTTTGATGTCATTAAAAGAGATCGTAGTTGCTTTTGTTGATTTTAGAAAAGAGGTATTAATCAGGAGAACAGAGTTCCGTCTAAGAAAAACAAGAGAGAAAGCTCATATATACATAGGACTTTACATTGCGGTCCTCAGCATAGATGAAGTGATAAAAATCATCCGAGGTGCAAAAGATCCTGAGGAAGCAAGCAAGGAGCTTTTAAATAAGGAATGGAAAACTTCAGCTGAAATAAACACAATTATTGAATTAATTTCAGATAGCATGAGCTTTTTGAAAGATGGAGTATATAGATTAACCGAGCTACAGGCGAAAGCCATTCTTGACATGAAATTGCAACGTTTAACAGGTCTTGAAAAAGATAAATTAGAAGCTGAGCTAAATTCAATGATCAACCTGATAAAGGAATATATCGCTTTTCTTGGCTCAGAAGAGAAATTGATGAAAGAAATAAAAAATAATTTACAAGAAATAAAGAATAGATTTGCCGTACCACGAAAAACTTCAATAGAAGAATCAGATGTCGACATTGAAGCTGAGGATCTCATTCCACAAGAGGATATGGTAATAACTGTAACTATGAATGGCTATATTAAACGCGTGAAGCTCTCTCACTATAGAACTCAGCGTCGTGGTGGGAAAGGAAAGCTGGGACAGGGGTTAAAGGAAGAGGATGTAACCACAAAATTATTTGTTGGAAACACTCACACTAGCTTGTTATTCTTTTCTAACATTGGTCGAGTCTATAGATTAAAAGTTTATAAATTGCCTCTTGCAGAACCAACTGCACGTGGAAGAGCGCTTGTTAATATATTTCCTCTTGCTGAAGGTGAAACTATAACTAACATCATGCCGCTGCCAAGCGAGAACGATGAAAATCAAAACATAGTTTTTGCTACTGCTCATGGAAACATAAGGCGTAACTCTTTAGCAGATTTTCACTATATTCCAAGCAATGGAAAAATAGCAATCAAACTCGATGAAGAAGACAAATTAGTATCGGTTAAAGTATGTAACGAAATTGATCACGTTTTACTTTCAACAATGCTTGGAAAAAGTATCAGATTTGTTGTAAGTGATGTGCGTCAATTTAAAAGTCGCAATTCAGATGGTGTCAGAGGTATTAAGCTTGCAAAAAACGACAGCGTAATATCCATGACCATACTAAATGGCGTAAGTGTAACAACAGAGACGAAAGAACTTTACTTGAGAGTTCCGCTTACAAAGAGGCTGGAAGCTGCGATTAATAATTCCATTGATTCTAAATTAGAAAAGACTTTGAGCGATTTAGGAATAGATAGCGAATTATTTTTAAAACTTGCAGTAAATGAGGAGTTCATATTAACTGTTACTGAGAATGGCTTTGGTAAAAGAACTTCTGCATATGAGTACAGAGTAACCAACAGGGGTGGTGTTGGTATTACCAATATTCTTACTACCAGCAGAAATGGCAATGTTGTTGCTAGCTTTCCAGTTGAGCAGAGTGACAATATAATGCTTATTACAGACAAAGGAAAGTTGATTCGCATTTCGGTGAATGAAATTAGAATTGCAGGGCGTAGTACCCAGGGAGTTACTCTATTTAAAACAGAAAGTAGAGAAAAGGTGGTATCAGCAGCAAAAATTGAAGATCCTGGCTCCACTGAAGAGAATATACCTGAGGTTGGAGATCCTCTCAGCGTGATATTGTGAAAAGATAGCTAAAAGTGCAAGTTTTTGTTGATTGATGCACAATATTTAAATTAAAATATGTACTTATGGCTGAGTAGAGATTGATGGACAAGAAATTAACTAAAAACAAAAACCCACCGGTAGGCAAGGAGGACAAAAAAACTTCTCCTGTTAAAGATCTTACTAAAAATAAGAGTAGGAGAGATTTTATAACATTAACTACATGCGCTATGGCAGGTATAGGGACTGCAAGTGGGCTTTGGCCACTGGTTAAGTCTATGAACCCTTCCGCTGAGGTTTTAGCGATGTCCACAGTCGAGGTTAATTTATCTGACATTCAAGAAGGACAAGAAAAAAAAGTAAAATGGCAAGGTAAACCAGTGTTCATTCGCAGACGTACAAAGCAAGAAGTTGAAGCTGCAAGAGCTGTGAATGTAGAGAACTTGAGGGATCCTCAATCAGATGAGCAAAGAGTACACAAAGGAAAAGACGAATGGTTAATTATGATTGGAATATGTACCCATCTTGGGTGTGTACCGGTTGACCACGCTACAAAAAATGGCAACGGTTGGTTCTGCCCTTGCCACGGTTCATATTATGATACATCAGGCCGAGTAATTGGGGGACCTGCGCCAAAAAATATGGCTATACCTGATTATTTTTTTCCGAGTGAAAATGTTGTGGTAATTGGCAAGAAAGCTTGATTAATAACCGGCAGCAGAGAGGCAAGGTAATCCCTGTATAACAAACTTTCGGCAACACCCCAGTCGTGAAACGAAGAAATTACTTGACAACCCTTGCCTATCCCATTATCATAGCTATAAGGGTATTTCTGACTCAAAACTTGTTTTTGACCTGCGCAGGATCAATGACAAAAATTTAGTAAAAAACTTAAGGATTTATTGGCCGACTACATAAAATTATTGGGGCTGCATGTCTTTTACATTTTTTCACATTCAGCCAAATCGCGCTTAAACTAAGCGTCAGTACATTATTATAGCGCCAATTTACATTATTAGAGGGTCAAAACTCGCACCACGGGGGTTCTTTTGCCTTTTTTTTGCTTGGTAAATTTCTTAATATCTGCAGCTAAACCACGGCGCCTGCTCCATATAGCTAAACTAACTTAGGTTTACCGGCAATCGTCATCCCGTAGCGGGATCTAGAAATACCGCGGCGGTATGACGTGGGGAAACCTTTCTTGCGTTAGCTATAGAAAAAACAGCGGTTTGCATCTATTGTAAAAGCAAATGGTTTAGCAATGCTTTTTGAGCCTGTTGGCACTGTTACCATAAAATTAATACTTCTAAGTTTATAATTTTATTAGTTAATAGATTTAGAGGTAACAATATGAATACTACAGTAGAAAAAAATAATCTAAAAAGTTCTCCTAAAAACGAAGGAAAGATTAATTCAAAAGGTATAGCTGCCCCATCTGTTCCTCCGAAACCTTTTCAAGCTAAATTTGCTAGAATAAAGGCAATTTTTGAGCGAAATGTACCTCATTCTCAAGCAAATGATAGTAATAAAACAGTGAGTAGCAATCTTAAGAGAACATTTGGTCCAACAATGCGAAAATTCATGGAAGATAACATTCATGGAAGTTTTAATACACAACGCCGTGATTCAGGGGATAGTGGCATATCTTCGTGTAGTGATGTTAGTAGCAGTGTTTCTGATGATGAAGATAGAATAATAAATGTTGATGCATCTAAGCAGCATCAAAAAAGCTTTGATTTACATCAAATGCAAGCAACTGACGAACTAAAGACCATAAAATTCCTCAAAACACTAAGCAAGGAAGAAAGAGAGAATCTTGGTTTTTCTTCTAAGCAGCAAGATACCCAAAAGATTGAAACTAGCAAAAAAACTTATGATCCTCTTGATTGGAATCCAATCTATCAAGGTAAAAAGCGTTTTAGTTTAGATAATATGTCGAGTAATTCGTCTTCATGTAGTGAAAAAAGCAATATTTCAGACATAAGCGATAAGTCTAATAACTCAAACATTGTCAAATGTAGTATTACTAGGAGCAACAGTAAAAAAGACCTTCGTAAACCTGATGCTACACATAATGACAAACCTGCAGATAAAAAATTATCTGCTGTCAATGTAAAAGAATTAATTAGAAAGTTTGAACAAGGTAGCCGTGGCTGCTAAGTGTTACCCCTGCTTTTTTATACCAAAAGCAGGGGTGTTTTCAAAACAGGATATTTCTCATTTGCTTTATAGGCTTGCTGCCCTTTAATTCTTTTTCTTTAAAAGCAGCCTCAAGAGAAACTTTAAGTCTTTCCCATTCCTCTTGACCATTTATATGATTCAAAATTGCAGGTTTATATTCACTTTCAATTCTTTCTAATCCCTTCGGATATGAAGAAACCAGTTCCTCATATGCATCAATATCTATGGATTGTAATATGATCAAAAATGAAAACAAATTCGGAGCAGGTAATTTTTCCTTTGTGTAACTCAGAAGACACAGTTTTATTTTCTTTGTGCAATATTCTATTGTTTTTAATGATAACGATAGACTTTCCGCATAAAATATAAAACTATCTATAACCAAACTTTTTGATTTTTTCGGCAATTTTATATTCTGAAACAGTTCTTTTGTAAATTTTTCTATCGGTTGCTTTGGCAAGTATAGAGAAAGATCAGTAAAAGATTTCAGATCAAAATTTGGCCCAAGTATCGTACTAATGGCCCTGTGCACATTGCTCTTATCCTTACTGACGGAAATGATAAAAACAAGCCCCTCTATATCAAGCATGTATTTTATGGATTCCAAAAAATCAACAATGAACTTAGGACGGCATACATCAAGATCATCGACCGTTATATAAATGTTTTTGTCTTTTCTAATTTTATTCACTACATCTGCCAATTGTGTTTTAAAATCTTTAATATTCTCCTTTCTTCTTTGGAGAAGATTTAATTCACTCAAGATAAAACCAATGTCTTTTTTATCAGCCTCTTTTGCAGCATCAAGAAATACAGAAAGCATAGCGAGCGGAGATTTACTAATTAGCTTTCCTAATGTATTTAAAGAAAATAGCTCTTGGTTTATGTTCTTAAACTGTTGTATAACGCTTCTTTTTACTTCGTACGATGCAAATAAATCTTCAAATAAGAAATTTAAAAAAGAAGGCAGTGGTTGATCCAGTGCATTGATATCCCATGCACTGTAATAAGCTGCAACTTCATTTTGCTGCCTTAACTCTTTTACCCACTCCTTCAAAAAAAATGTCTTACCCCATCCGTCATATCCTTCAAAAGATATCATTGAAAAAGATCCATCAATTGTTTTAATTATAGTGTTGAATGTACCTGAAAATTGCTGATGGTTTAGGCAGTCACTTTCCCAAGCCGCCACCTTAGGTGGTGGCACTGCTTCTTTTTTTCTGAAGGTTATCTGCGATATAAGTTTTTTTAAGCACATATACTATTTCATATTCAGTTCGTATTCCTGTCTCGAAGTAAGGGCAGCTTTTAACGTTCCTTCATCTAAGTAGTCGATTTCTCCACCCATTGGTATGCCACAAGCTAGGCGTGATATTTTCACATCTAAATTTTTTAGCAATTCAATTATATACTGTACGGTAACTTGACCCTCTAGTGTTGGATTAATTGCAATGATGATCTCTTCAATTTTATATTCTGCAACTCTTTTAGCAATAGTATCAAGGTTAAGTTCTTTTGGACCTATACCATTTATCGCAGACAATTTGCCACCCAGAACATGGTATACACCTGAGTATATACTTCCTTTTTCAAAAGCCCATAAGTCACCCAATTCTTCTACTACGCATAATAACTTGTTGTCACGTTTTGGATTGGTGCAAATAGAACACGGTGATTTAGTATCTAGATTTCCGCAAACCTCACACTTTACTATAAGATCTGCCAGCTCTTTAACCAAAGATGCAAGTGGCAACATGACTTTTTCTTTGTTTTGGAGTAAATGTATAACTAATCTTCTTGATGATGATGGACCTAAACTTGGCAATTTAGAAAAAGCATGAACTAGATTCTTTATGTTGATGTTCATTCAATAAATTCAAAATAGGTCATCAAATGGTAACCCTTCGTAGTGAGAGTGGCAAATTTTTCTTGATCTTATTTTGATGAAACATAACTTTAACAAAAAAAATTACTTCCGCGTATTTAAAATCTCATTATAATAATAACAATAGAGGTATTTTAAGAGTTCTAAATCTACCTTTACCAGCAGATTAAACGACCAAGTTCAGTAAAAATGTTTCTTTAATATATATACACATTTCTGTTTTATGTGTGCTGCATTTTTCCCGAATCTTCTTTATAAATTTTAACTTTTATTAATATAATATTAATAAAAACTTAATCTTAACAATATATAAATTAACATCTCGTATGATAGAAAAAATGAAAGAGTATTTCCTTAGGATAGGGACACAAGAGACAAAGCTAAGTTCAGAGGAACTTAGAGATTCTTACTGTATGTCGAATCTGCTCTCTGACATAATAGGAGGAAAGAAAGAATGGGCAAAAACCACACAATTAGAGGTGATTGAAGAATTAATTAAGAATTTAGTTGATTTAAAAACAAACCTTGATGCATACAATGAAGATGGACATACCCCTTTACACGTTGCAATTTTGAAGGGCAATGTTGAAGTTGCAGAGCTACTGATAAGGTATGGTGCAAACGTCAATGACAATTACGAACGCAACCGTACACCACTGCATGTTGCTATTGGTCGCAAACAATTAGAAATAGCGAAATTGCTGATAAAAAATGGAGCAAATGTTAATGCAAAAACTAAAAACCATGGTAAAGATGATCTAACACCAATGCACCTTGCAGTTTTTGCAGATACGCCGGAATTTATAGAACTACTAAACAACAATGGCGCAATAATTAATGAAAGAGAAAGCACTGAAGGGCATACCCCTCTTTTCTTTGCTGCTTTATATGGAAATAAGAGTGTAATACAAACCTTGATTGATAAGGGACAGAACATTGAAGATATAGATAATAATGGACGAACAGCCCTATTTTTAGCTGCTAGGCAGTGCACTGAAGTAGAAAATGATAGCAGAATAGAAGTTATCGAGTATTTGATAGACGAGCTCAAAGCAGATGTAACAAAGGAAGACAATAATAACAACACAGCACTTTTTCCTGCTGCTAATAATTGTCCTGGGAAAGTAGTAAAACTCATTATTGAGCAGTACATAAAAATCTTTGGTAGAGATGAGTTAAAGAGCTTTATCAACCACAAAAATAAAGCTGGAATGGATGCTCTAGATGTTGCACTCAACAGTGGAAATGAAAAAGCCATTGGAGTACTGAAATCATATGGTGCAGATATTGAGAATGAGATAGATGGTAAAAGCCGCCTACTTCGTGCAGTAAAAGAAGGTGACATAAGAAAAACGGAGCTTCTTTTAAAACAAGGAGCAAACGTTAATACAAAAAATGGAAAGGCCTTAGATCTTGCCACACAACAAGACAACCACAGTATGGCTCAACTCTTAAAAGAGAATAAAGCAAAAACAAGTTTAGAGATAAAAATACGGTTAGCAGTATTAGTTACGTTAACTATTATAACCCTCGGTTTAGCACTAGTAGTATATTCTATTATGAAGGGTATTAGAGGAATTGCTACACAAAAAACAGGTAGTGCTCTCAATGAAGTAGAGAGCACAAGGGTGACGCCTTCGATACAGAAAGCATAAAGTTTTTTATAAAAGAACTTATGCTTTGCAAGAAACTACACAGACTTCTCATCGACATGTTTTTTATAATGTGATACTTTGATGTTAAAATAGGGTGTATAATATGTTAGGCGAAAATAATAATCAACAGCGAAATAGAGCACAGGCTATAATAGAAAGAGCACAAAATGCTTATAGCAATATTGGTAAAATCAAGAGATTTGTTAACATAATTTTACTGGCGAGTATGATTGTTCCACTTGCTCTTTTCATACAGTTCTGTTTGTACTCATGGTTAGTAAATTATTTTTTAAAACCAGGAAAGAATGAAACGAGATTGTCAGCCTGGCCAAAAAACATCATTAGGGTAATATTACAAGTTGTTTTAACCATATGCATTATTGCTTCTTGTGTACTTTTAGCGCTGCCTGTGTTGTTTTTATGGTTGCTAAATCGGGCACTCGTCGAAGAGATAAGGCAGTTTTTTAACTTAATGCAAGAAGTTCCAGAGGAAGAAAGGCAGTTTTTTGTTCACGGTTTAGTTGATGTCTTTCCTTTTGTTGCGCAAACTACTCATGATCCAAGTGCAGTTTCTAGTATAAATTTAAGTGTTGATAAACTTATAGAGAAGTATAGAGAGAACCTAAGTAAAGAGGAGTTCTATGCACAGCTAAACAGGGGAAATATAGCTGACATTAAAGAGTACATTAAACAATCAAACGAATTTAAAGTAGAAGAAAAATCTCAAGCGCTTGATTGCTTGAAGTTTATCGATAAGACAACGGGAGATAGTTTTAAAGACAGTTATAGTCAATTAACGCTAAAGCAAGCAGCTATTTTGTGCTGGAAAGCTTGTAACGATAGAAACACGGGAACAGAGGACCAAAGGGTTCCTCCAAATGATGAAGACATAAAAAATAGAAAGGATATGTTTGTAAGAGGTCTTATAGATGCAGCAACAACTTATGGTGACCAAGGTCAAAGTTGTGCAGGTGGAACATACAATAAACTGTTTGAGTCTTTATCTGGTTTGCATCCGTTAGTGGTTATTACGCTAAATGAACAGGAAGCTAGTAAAATGGCAAAAGGAACGATTGAACAAGCATTATTCCCCCAAATTGCTAAGGACTGCCTTAGCAATTTCTCCAAAGAAGAGCAAGAAAAGATTCGTAATGAGTTATCACCTGCAACGGTAATGTACACTATAACTACACATGCAGCGCTTGAGAAAAAGTGTCAGGAGCTTAGACTGGATAGTGATACAAAGAAAGGAATATTAAAAACATGTATGGATAATTTATACTGTGTTGATTTGGAAAATTCAAGGGAAAGATAAATTGGAGGTTGTCTGGAAACTGGCAAACTTAGGTAATTATTGTGCATGAATTTGAATGGCACAACTGATGAAAATTACCTTAACACTACAACATCTATGAGGCTTGGTGTTTAAATTTACCTCGCCTATTTAGCTAACCTTTATTACAATCACGAAAAATAACTTTAACTTTTATGAAAACTGTATATATATGTCAATCCTGCGGTCATAGTACTAGCAGGTGGGTAGGAAGGTGCATCGCGTGTGACAATTGGGATACGGTCGTTGAAGAGATAGTGGTAAAAACAGAGACAAGAAGTACATCTGCACCAATTTCAATAAAGGCGTTATCAGATAGTGAAATTATTACCCCGGATCGTCTTTTAACAGGAGTAGAGGAATTAGATAGAGTCTTTGGTGGAGGTATCGTTCAAGGTGCAAGCATTTTAATTGGTGGCGAACCTGGAATTGGGAAATCCACCCTTTTGCTTAGAATTGCAGCTAATGTTACACAACTTTCCTCTCTTGATTGTCTTTATGTGTCTGGCGAAGAGTCTTTAGAACAAGTGAGCCTCAGAGCAAAGCGCCTTAACATAAATGAACCTAAAATTAAGCTTTTATCTACAGTATCTTTAGCTGATGTAGTGACAACAATAAGAGAAAATAGAAATATAAAATTCTTAATTATTGACTCCATACAAACGATGTATGATAGCAAAATCACATCGGCACCAGGAACTGTAAACCAGGTCCGCACTTGCGCTCACGAGATGACCGTTCTTGCGAAACAGCATGGTATTTCCCTCTTAATAGTTGGCCATATAACTAAGGATGGACAAATAGCAGGACCAAAAACTTTGGAACATATGGTCGATACGGTACTATATTTTGAAGGTGAAAATAGCAATCAATACCGCATTTTGCGTGCTATTAAAAATAGGTTTGGCCCTGCAAATGAAATCGGCATTTTTGAGATGTCTGAAGCAGGACTCGTGCCTATTGATAATCCATCAGCGTTATTTCTAGCAGGCAATGCTGACGATAGAGAAGTTGTTGGCAGTGCTGTATTTGCGGGAATTGAGGGTTCCAGACCTATTTTGATGGAAGTTCAAGCGTTGATAGCAGGAACGAACATGGAAAATCCAAGAAGAGCAGTAGTTGGATGGGATATTAACCGATTGGCTATGATTATTGCAGTATTGAATGCTCGTTGCCAAGTGTCTTTGCACAAAAAAGAAGTGTATCTGAATATTGCAGGGGGATTGAAAATACAGGAACCATCGGCTGATCTTGCTGTTGCTGCTTCTCTTTTTTCGAGTATAGTAAATTTACCGCTACCAGCTTCTTCAATAATCTGTGGCGAAGTCGCACTTTCAGGTGAGATTAGACATATCTCAAATGCCGACCTAAGGCTCAAAGAAGCAAAAAAATTAGGATTTAAAAAAGCGATCATGCCTAAAAATGGCAATTATTCTTCTCACGATATCGAAATAATTGAGCTTGGCCATATAAAGGAGCTAAAAGAAATCTTCAATCACAGTTAAACAGCGCTTCAGCAAATTCTTTGCTAGTAAACTCCCTCAAGTCCTCTATACTTTCGCCAATTCCTATAGCGTGTAACTTTACCTTATAAGCTTCTGCAAGTCCAATTACTACTCCGCCCTTAGCAGTTCCATCTAGTTTTGTTACGATTAGTCCGGTAACACTCACCATCTTACTAAATGCCTCTAATTGACTATAAGCATTTTGGCCGGTAGTTGCATCAAGAACTAAAATAACGTCATGAGGGGCAGTCTCATCCAATTTTTTTATCGTTCTATATATTTTTGATAACTCTTCCATAAGGTTCACATTGTTTTGTAGCCTGCCTGCTGTATCAATCAGAACAACATCAACGTTGCCTTTTATAGCTTGATTTACAGCTCTATATGCCACACTTGCAGAATCACTACCGTGCTCTCCAGTAACAATGGAGCAACCAGAACGTTCTGCCCAAATATTTAACTGTTCACTAGCAGCAGCTCTAAATGTGTCGCACGCAACGAGCATAACGGATTTTCCCATTTCCTTATATTTATATGCGAGCTTGCCTATAGTTGTGGTTTTACCATTACCATTCACTCCGCATACCATTATTATGTGTGGTTTTTTGCTTAGAATTAACGGTTGCACAGCAGGGCTTAATATCTCCTCTATTTCGCTTATTAGCTGCTGTGTGATGATGCTATGCTCAACTTCTTTATCAAACTTGATGCTTGTAAGCCTATCAATAATTAACTTAGAAGTTTTATGACCAATGTCCATACTAATGAGCAACTCTTCCAGCTCATCTAAAAGCGACTGATCTAATTTTTTTTTGCCAGAAAAAATACTTTTCACCCCGTCACTAAAGCGCAAAGAAGTTTTCAACAAGCCCTTATAAAGGTTACTAAACAAACTCAAGGGAATACTCCTTCTAAAATCACAATATAAAGAATGACATGCACTATATGTATTTGTAAAGTAAATACACTCGTAACCCCATATATTTTGTGAGTAAAATATACCGCTTGCGAGTGCATTTTTCTTTAGTTTTTAACCTAAATATGTTATAATATAAGGTAGTGGTTTACGGGTAGTTTTATGAGTTATAATGAGAAAATTTTAGATCATTACGAAAATCCAAGGAATGTTGGTTCTCTGGATAAAAATGATCCGAATGTTGGCACTGGCTTAGTTGGTGCGCCATCATGCGGCGATGTGATGAAATTACAAATAAAGGTCAATGACAAAGGTGTTATTGAAGACGCGAAATTTAAAACTTTTGGTTGTGGTTCTGCTATCGCTTCAAGCTCTTTGCTCACGGAGATGATCAAAGGCAAAACTATTGAAGATGTAACACAGATAAAGAATACCCAAATAGTGGAAGAGTTGTCTTTACCTCCAGTGAAGATACACTGCTCGGTACTTGCTGAAGACGCTATAAAAGCCGCTATTCATGATTACCAAAGTAAACAAAAATAGCTATGAGTAAACATCAAGGAGTAAATGCTGCAAAGAAAGATAAAAAACTTATCGCCATAACTGCAAATGCAGTGGAGAGAATAAGGCATTTATTGGATAAAAAACAGCTTGAGAAGTCAGAAGAAGCGATAGGAATAAGGGTACTAATAAAACAAAAAGGATGTTCTGGTTTAAAATATGATATTGAATATGCATATGATGTTCGTCCTTTAGAGTCGGTAATTGAAGAAAGCTGCAGTGATGGCCAAAAAGTCAAGGTGTTGATCGATCCAAAATCCGTCATGTTTATCCTTGGCTCTGAAATGGATTATGTAGAGGAAAAGTTCTCATCGGGTTTTGTTTTCAAAAATCCTAATGAAAAAGGAAAATGTGGTTGTGGAGAGAGTTTTCATGTCTAGCAACTATTTTGCATTGTTTGAAATCGAACCAGCTTTCAACATCAGCTTTGATGAGTTAGAGAAAAAATATATTGAGCTTAGCAGAGTTGATATAAATGAAGGAGAGTCCAAAAACATGGAAAATATCAATAAAGCTTATCAAGTGCTAAAGTCACCACTAAAACGTGCCGAGCATTTGCTGGATCTTTTTGGTGTAAGAAGCCAAGAGAATCATCTAAGTTCTGAAATATTGAATGAATCAATGGAAATTAGAGAATACTTGCTAGACTGCGATGACTTGCAATTTGCAAGCAGGATGATTGATGAAAAGGTAAAAGGTTGCACTAAAAACCTAATTAATGCTTTTGCTACAAAGAATTTTAATGAAGCTGCAATGCAAGCTTTGAGATTGAAATATTTATATAAGTCACTTGAGGAAATGAAGAAAAATGCGGCCAATTCAAATTTCTGAACCAAATTCAAATGAAGTAGTTTTTGGTATAGACCTTGGTACTACCAATTCCTTAATTGCCGCGGTCGATAAAGCTGGCAACGTGGAGATATTTAAAGATGAGCAAGAAAGAGAACTGCTGCCTTCTGTTATTTCATATGAAAATAACATATTGAAAACCGGCTACGATGTTGGCTCAGATGCAACTTACTCGATAAAACGCCTAATGGGTAAAAGTGTCAAAGACTTGAATAAAGAAGGTAATAATTTTGAAATAGACAATGAAAGTGAAAAAGTTATTAGGGTAAGATGCGCAGAGGAGAAATATCTTACTCCTGTTGAAATTTCTGCTGAGATATTAAAAGCTTTATGTGAGAGGGTAAAAAAGTCTACGGGAATGGAAGTAAAAAAAGCAGTGATTACTGTACCAGCTTACTTTGACGATTCAGCACGTAGTGCAACTAAATATGCAGCAAAATTAGCTGGTATAGAAGTTCTTCGCCTTGTTAATGAGCCAACCGCTGCAGCGCTTTCTTACTCGATTGAAAAGAACAATAACAGTGGAATATATGCAGTTTATGACCTTGGTGGCGGAACATTTGATATTTCAATACTAAAATTACATCAAGGAGTATTTCAAGTCCTTGCGGTCGGTGGTGATACCAAACTCGGTGGTGATGATTTTGATCACCTACTAAGTTCAATTGTACTTGATAAGTATAGAGAAAAGGCAGGTTTAAGCGAAAGTGTCATCCCAGTGCCCAGACACTGGGATCCAGAGAACTTGATTGCAAATGAACATACCAAAAAGTTATATAATAAGAACTGGATTCCAGTGTCAAGCACTGGAATGACAGGGCCATTACTATTTGTTGAATTACGTACCGTAAAAGAATACCTGAGCAGCAATGCCTCTGGCATTTTTGAATTCAGCATCAATGGTGAATCATTTAAGTGCGAAATCACCAAAGAAGAATTCGAGCAAGCAATCAGTCCTTTGGTTAATAGGGCCATGAATATAGTCACTCGCACTATGAGTGACATAAATCTTAAAATTGATGACATAAAAGGAGTAATTTTAGTTGGTGGTGCAACTAGAGTGCCACTAGTTCACGACTCGCTAGTCAAGCTCTTTGGAAATAAAGTACTAAGTGACGTAGATCCGGATAAAGCAGTTGTCATGGGAGCAGCACTGCAGGCTCATGATTTAACTTCGAGCTCGAAAGATAGGAACGTTCTCCTGGACGTTCTACCTCTATCACTTGGTATAGAAACTATGGGTGGAATAGTCGAAAAAATCATACCAAGAAATACGCCACTGCCAGTTTCAGAAACAAAAGAGTTTACAACTTACGTCGATGGGCAAACGGCAATGAAAATTCACGTTTGTCAGGGAGAACGTGAGATGATAGAAGATAACAAATCTCTAGCGCAATTTGAGCTCGAAAGTATACCACCACTGCCTGTAGGTTCTGCAAGAGTCGAGATAGAGTTCACAGTTAATGTTGACGGAATACTGACTGTCACTGCAAGAGAAAAAACTACTGGAATCGAGCAGACAGTTGAAATAAATTCAAGTTTCGGCTTAAGTAAAGCCGATATTCAAGACATGGTCAACCAGTCAGTAAACAACTTTGATGAAGATATGAAGGCTCGTTCTCTTGCAGAAGCTAAAATTAATGGAAGTAAATTCATACATCTAGTTGAAAGCAGCAATGATCTTTCTGCTGATCAAAAGTTGAAAAATTTACTACAAAACGCAAAAAAAGCGTTACAAGAAAATGATTTAAGTGAAATCAATAACGCTATCGCCAAGTTAGAAAACTCTTCCTTAGAGTTGTGTGAATTGACAAATAGGTAGAGTTTACACAGCCTTGTGCAATATCCTGTCAAATCTCAGTGCAACAGGTACTCTAAAACTAAATGGCAACCAATTAACCTTCTTTAATTTAAACGATAGACCAACTATGCTTACACGTCCAATTATATTTTCCATTGGTACAAAACCAATCTCAGGAAATCTACTATCAAAAGAATTGTTTCTATTGTCTCCCATAACAAAAAATTGGTCGTTAGGTACGTAATAAACCGGAGTATTATACGATAACTTGTCAGAAACATTATCTACTAAAATCTCATGTTCCTCGCCACTTGGGAGTATTTCTATATACCTTGGTATGCTGCGACTTGATTCATAATCAAAGAAGCTTCCAATTTGCCTTCGCTTTACTTTCTGATCATTTAGGTACAATTCTCCCTCTATCATTTGCACTTTATCGCCTGGTATTCCTATTACTCGCTTAACAAATCTGATGCTGTCGTTTCTCGTAGGCTTGAAAACTATTATGTCACCACGCTTTGGAGGGGTATAAAAGATCCTGCCGCTAAAAATATTTGGAGAAAATGGGAAGGAGTGTTTACTGTAACCGTATGAATATTTACTAGTAAAAATATAATCTCCTTCAAGCAGAGTGCTTTTCATCGAACCAGAAGGGATATGAAATGGTTCAAATAAAAAACTACGTATTGATAGCGCAATCAGTAGTAAAAAAAGCAATGAAGATAAAAATCTCCCCGTTCTTGCTATCCAGTCTTTGCTTAGTTTCTCCAACTTTTCCAACTTTTTATAAATTAAACTTATTGTAACACAAAAAGTGGTAATGTGAAATTTTACTCGTGGAGGTTGTTTCTTAACCTCATAACGCGTTCGAACTGTTGTTTTAGTAATTTAACACAATGCAAAACCAGCTATATTGACTTACTTTTACTAAATTTATATATTGACAAAAGTTTAGGCTAATTATACCCTTAATACAAGGAAGTATATGTATACGTACGTGAGGGATTTATGACTACTGACTATTATAAAGTATTAGGAATAAGTAAAAATGCTACTGAAGGTGAGATAAAAAAAGCGTATCGCAGGTTAGCAAAAGAGTTTCATCCAGATAAATATTTGTCACCTGAGGAACAGCGAATATCTGGTGCATTATCAAACAAGATGAGAAATAAAGAGCCGCTATCAGAATTAGAGAAAGAGCAGAGAATTCAGATTGAAAATAAGGTAAAAAAATTCTTAGAAGTCGACGAGGCATACAAAGTATTATCCGACCAAGAAAAAAGAAAGCATTATGATAATAATGGAAGCTATCAATATCCAAATAATGATAGAGACTCAGAAGATCAGCAATCTGGTTTTTATGATTTTTGGTCTGGGAATTATGAGGCTTATCATGAAAAGTCGTCTGAATTAACTAAAACTGCTGACCTATTTCAGCATATTTCTTTCGGTAATCTCAAAAAATGTAGTTCTTTGATAAAAAAAGGTGCAGATATTAATGCAAGGTATGATGGTTATAATTGCTACGGTGATAAGTACTTCAACTTAACTCCAGTAGAACTTGCTATTCAGGAAAATCGGGGTTCAATTTTAGCTCTCTTGATTGAAAATGGAGCAAAGCTACCAAGTGATGCTTTAATTAGTGCTGTTAAATTTGATAATCAAAAGGTTTTTGACTCTCTTTTAGAGAGAAATGATATAGACATTAATTATCAAGATGAAGATGGAAACACAGCTTTGCATCATGTCTTTAAGGGATACATTGATGAGAGTTTCAATTACTCAAATAGCACGTGGTACCTTAAATACAACAGCTTTGCTGAATCACTTCTGAGTAAAGGTATACAATTTGATATTAGAAATAACAATGGTGTAACTTCATTTGATCTTTTTATTGATAGCATAATAAAGAATAAGAACGATATCAGCTTCTATGACAATGCTGTAAATAAAGAAAGTATCGATACTTATCGTATAAATGTAAAGCAAGGGGACAGATTAAGTTCAATATCAGAATTGTTCATCAAACATGGTATTGATGAACTAAAATGCGGAGATGGTACACCTGCATTACGTAAGCTGTCAGAAATTAGTGGAATACCTATTGCTAAAGAGAAGCTGAATATGCCTATACAAAACTCCGAAGCAAAATTGTCATTGGGTAATCCAAAGAAAAACGATGATATTACACACAGGACAAAAGGGAATAAGTTGTCTATTATAACTGCTTCTGCTGGCTTATTATTAGGCTTAGGCATAGCCTACCTTGCAGGAGCCACTGCCTTAACCCCGGCTATTTTTGCTATTGTGGTATTCACTGCATCTGCAGTAGTTGGTGCATTAATAGGCTACGGTGTTGGAAAGTTTTGTGAAAAGGTGAGTGAAGAAAGGCAAAAGGATCGTCATATGAGCATATGTACTGCAATTACGAATGTCCTTACTCCTGAATGTTTAGAATCACAGAAAGTTTGTCCGTGAAGGAGGGTGCACCATTTCACCTGTTGCTTTTGTTAGAGTTGCGTAATTACAACCGAGACAAGCTCTCAAATAACTCAGGCAAAGTTTCTTGCAGATCACCAGGTATCAAAATATCGTCATTTCCTAAATAATTTGGTTGTACTAGGTGTATGGTCCCAGGGTGTGATGGTATGGACTCAGTATAAATAATTCAGGAGCACTGTAAACATATGAACTCAAAAGT
>JAODGC010047314.1:0-25740 GCA_027574925.1 Ecitoglossa quadriceps | reverse complement strand
AGTTGGCATTTCTGATTTCAGCTTCCGAAACAAATCGAGGCAAATGCTTCGTCATGTTGCTGTAAGGTGCGCCAACGGTGCCAGAAAATAACATCGTTTTTGTATTGTGATTTTTAGTTCACGCTTTTGCCGATTGGTTTTATTAAAACAACGGCTTATTTCGTTATTACAATATGTCATCAATGTCAAATCTAGTGGATTTTATAGTAACAAAGGGCTTTATAAAAATTCCTACCTGGTAGAAGCATTTAAGAAGTCATTACCGAAAAAACTAGAAAAGTTTCAACAGTAGAGTACGTGGGCTTTATTAAAATTATTTAATTCTGTTACAATTCAATTTAGATAAATAACGCATTCTAGGTTGTTAATTATTTTGTTCTTCTATAGAAAACATAGCGCCATCTATCCGAAGTGTCGCTAAGTAAATAAATTTCAGAAAGATCGCTGTTTGATAATTGTCTACAAGTATAATAATTTTTCTTTATATTTATTTAAATTACAAATATAACGTGTAATTAAAACTAATTACAATACTGAATAGTAGATATTTAAACAATATTATAAAAAACTGCTTACTATTGGTATTTATATCGTGCCCTCTGACAGAGTATAGTGAAACTATATTTTCGTAAAATTTCGGATACGAGGGATCCGTGGTATTTTTAACGGTCGTTGATATAGCGCAATAAAATGTAGTACCATGTAAATTATATAATTGGCTTGTTGGAGGCTATGATATTTTATCAGTTTTAGGTATCACTATCTACCCAGAATATCCCTTTGTGGTCTTCACTAAAACTCTTCTATATACTGAATATTTCACAATGTATCACCACTAACGATTATTGGAACTACCAACTGTCAAAACTGGCGGTGCTGGCGTAGGAATCCAAGGAAATTGCCATTCTGCCCCATAGTTTCAATCCTCTTACATGTGGTGTACCGTGTTCGCCGGTTTCTTCGTGCAGCCGTAGGAAAGTTTAACGCATTCGAAAGCACATTTTACGTGTAAGACAAGTTTGCTGAGAAATCATGAATCAAGAAACGATACAGCTCATTCAGATCTTGGAAAAGACAGTTTCCCCAGGTACGTTGATATTGAACATGAGTTGTAATTCGTGTCCTCATTGCCCGCCTATTTGGCAGTTGCCATTATATGCATCACACTGCCATATTACCAATTCAATCACTAAATAAACCCTCACGGCTGTTAGCTTGGTCCATGCTTTTAATGTATAACAAACTTGAGAAGCTTGCCACACCCTTCAGAATTTAATCAGGGTGAAGGTCAAAGCCCTAAATTACCAGCCTAGAAGTGTTCTAATTTACCATGTGTTAATGTTTTAGATAAGAATGAGTTGGAGCAAGCATCAAAGTTTCTTGAAGCTGCAGCTGTTTCCAATCTACCTGGATTTATCAAAACACTCTCAGAAATCCTTCGACATGGAGGAAATAGCACTGTGGTGCGAATGGCTGCTGGTTTGCAACTGAAGAATCAGTTGACTTCAAAGGATCCTTCCATTAAGTTAACCTATCAGAACCAGTGGCTATCATTTCCTGAAGAAATAAGGGACTACATTAAGAAAAATGTAATTTCTTGCACTGTGCAACCTTTATTTACATTTACTACAATTGTTATTTTTTCTTTATAGATTGTTGGAGCTTTGGGTACAGAAACTAGCAGACCATCTTCAGCAGCACAATGTGTAGCATATGTTGCCGTTACGGAATTACCACAAGGTCAGTGGCCAGCACTTATAAACCAACTTGTAAACAATGTTGTGCATGCAAACTCGACCGAAATGCAAAAGGAAGCCACCTTGGAGGCTATTGGTTACATTTGTCAAGAAATCGACTCGGAAGTTTTAGTGTCACAGTCAAACGCTATTCTTACTGCAATTATTCACGGAATGAGGCTTACAGAACCTAGCAGTCATGTCCGACTTGCTGCGACACACGCGCTGCTTAATTCTTTAGAATTCACACGGGCTAATTTCGACAAGGAAACTGAAAGAAACTTTATCATGGAGGTGGTTTGCGAAGCCACACAATCGCCGGATTCGCAGATAAAAGTCGCAGCCCTGCAGTGCCTCGTCAAGATTCTCACGCTTTACTATCAATACATGGAACCTTACATGGCGCAGGCGCTCTTTCCAATTACATTGGAAGCTATGAAATCTGAAAACGATGCTATTGCGCTGCAGGGCATCGAATTCTGGTCTAATGTAAGCGATGAGGAAGTTGATCTCTCCATCGAAGATACTGAAGCGGCTGAGGCCGGCCGGCCGCCGGCTCGAGTGTCTAGACATTATGCTAAAGGTGCACTTCAGTACATTGTTCCCGTTCTCCTGCAAAAACTTACTAAGCAGGAGGAACTGGATGACGATGATGATTGGAATCCTAGTAAAGCAGCAGGTGTGTGTCTGATGCTGTTAGCCACATGCTGTGAGGATGAAATTGTACCACATGTACTACCTTTCATTGACGAGAATATTAAATCGGATAATTGGAGGTTCCGCGACGCTTCACTGATGGTCTTTGGTGCTATTCTTGGTGGTCTGGATGCAAATACGTTGAAACCTTTGGTTGAGACGGCCATGCCCACTCTTATTCAACTTATGTACGATAACAGCGTTATCGTTAGGGATACAGCCGCGTGGACCTTTGGTCGCATCTGCGAAATAATTCCAGTGGTTGCCATTAATGACCCCTTCCTCAAACCGCTACTGGAAAGCCTAATTCGTGGGTTGAAATCGGAACCACGCGTTGCTGCGAATGTATGCTGGGCTTTCACAGGACTCGCTGAAGCAGCCTACGAAAACGCGGACCTAAACGCTGAAACAGGTCAACCGGATACCTATGTCCTGTCGCAGTACTTTGAGTTTATAATACAGAATTTGCTTGAGACTACTGATAGGGCTGATGGGGCTCAAGCCAACCTGCGTCCTGCTGCTTATGAAGCTCTCATGGAGATGGTGAAAAATTCACCGAAAGATTGTTACATCACTGTTCAACGAACCACTATGGTTATTCTTGAGAGGCTGCAGCAGGTACTTCAGATGGAAACACATATCTCTAGCCACAAGGATCGTTCACAGTTCAATGACCTGCAGTCTTTGCTATGTGGCACTCTTCAGTCAGTACTCCGCAAAGTCACACCGGAGGACGCTCCTCAGATTTCGGATCCAATCATGACTGCGATGTTGACCATGTTTAATTCCAACAAGAGTGGAGGCGTGCAGGAAGATGCACTCATGGCTGTTTCGCATCTGGTTGAAGTGCTCGGTGAAGGGTTCCTAAAGTATATGGATGCATTTAAGCCATTCCTATACATCGGTCTTAAGAATCATCAAGAGTACCAGGTTTGTGGTACGGCCGTTGGATTAACGGGTGACATTTTCCGTGCATTAAAAATGAAGGCTCTCACGTATTGCGACGAAATCATGCATCTTCTCTTAGAAAACCTAAGCGATAATTCAGTGCATCGCACTATTAAGCCGCAAATTCTCTCTGTGTTTGGTGATATCGTTTTGGGGATTGGGCCGGAGTTCAAAAAATACTTGGATGTAGTATTGTCAACACTGGTACAAGCATCGCAAGCTCAAGTGGATCGCAATGACTATGAAATGGTCGAATACTTGAACGAATTACGTGAGGGAGTTTTGGATGCATACACTGGCATTATTCAAGGTTTAAAGGGGGATGGCGCCGCTGCCCATCCCGACCTCTTGATTGTAGAACCGCACATTCCATTCATTGTGCAGTTCATTCTGGTTGTGGCTCGGGATCCGGACCATTCTGATGGTACAATCGCCGTGGCCGCTGGGTTGGTCGGAGATCTTTGCTCTGCCTTCGGGCCTCGCATGTTGACTATGTTGGATTCCGATCCGATCAACGAAATGCTTGTGCAAGGTCGTAAAAGTCGCACTAGTCGCACAAAAACTTTGGCAACGTGGGCAACAAAGGAGCTTCGGAAGTTGAAGAATAATGTAACCACTGCTGCTGCTGCTAGCTGGTAAGTGCTATTTTATTTCCATACTCTACCTATCCTTTGCCTATGAATAGTTGCCGTACTTATCGTTTTATCCAAATTTAGATTGCCTGTGGCCAGCTGTGGCAGTACCGACGAAACGAGAATGAAGGTTTGGTCAACGGCATCATTTTTGGAATCACATTTTTCATAATTTTACGTAACACAACATACATACACAAATACAACACATGGTCGGTTTTGCTTACCGCTAGTTTGAAGATATTTTATTCAGTCCGAGCATCGTCATTTTTTTTTTTGTCGTTACAAATTGCTATAAATCTAATAACACTCGCGGGGTAAATACTAGTTTAATCGTAGGTGAATTGACAACTTGATTGGAGACTATTTCACATTTCATCGTAAGACATAATTACCAAACAAATCAAAACAAATTGGGGGTAAAAATAATTGAGGATGGTGAATTAAACATTGTGTGATTGTTTTAGTTGCGTCGACATGATAATTGTCTCCCCCTCGTTATCGTTTAACGTATTGCGCGTGGGGTGCCGAATGAGTGACAATTTTCTGAAACAACGTGTGAATTGTGATTGTTTTCATCGTTGCGGTGTAGGTACGTCTGTGAGACTATAAGCTGTGCAAAAGCTCAAGACTGAAGCGTGGTGTGACGTGTCGTTATTCTCTCTCGTCACTAATATAATGTAATAATAATACCAATTAAAATACAAGTTTAAACAATTTTCTTCTTGGGGAATTACGTACCAGTTACTTTACTTAAATTCTAAACGAAAAGTTACATATCGAGCGTGATTAATCCGACTTCTGGAACACTATTTGGCCGAGACGAACGTAGTTCCGAGATGTATGCAATAATTTCAAAATTAACAATTGTTATGTTTTAAGTTCAAACCTGATTTCGTTCACAACCAGTGGAAACTTATTCGGACAAGTGCACACTTTACTTGAAAACTATTATGATTACGCAACAGCATGAATTCCAATATTTTTGATTCCAAGATGAGAATTAAGAATTCAAAAACTCAGGAAAATTTGAGAATAATAAAAATTGTGAGTGATATTTTTATGAATGTATTTTTGTGAGGCCGTTGAGTGCCTTGCATGATTGATGTGTGCTAATACCAGGCTACTTTGTAACTAACTATCGTCCTTTGATTAAATACTTAACGAATGAGATCAAAATGTAAAAGTGTAGAAAGCGCTCTAGCTTTTGAGAGTTGCCAAATGAAAGCATCGCTCGCCTCGCGAGCAACGATCAATTGCGAACACTATTTTACGAATGTATTTTATAGATTACGAGAGTCTGGTTCCAGGGTACGTTAGTAGTTAATTTAATAACAAAAATGAAAAGATCTGTGATTTGAGAAGGCTTCAGTGCGTTGCCAAAAGTATTGTTGACCCTCGTTAACGAGCAAATTCCATTAGATAAGTAAACGAATAACATAAATAATATAGAATATGTTGAAGCCTTCTCAATCTTATTTTTGATAATTATAATTTTCGGATTATAATTATACAATTCCTGTATGTGTGATAATTGGACTCCTTGAGCATGCACACATAAATGCAGGAAAAGGCTAGTTCATCGATGGTTGAACATTTAAAGCATCCCTAACTAAATTCACGTCTGGCAAGTGTCGCGCTCATTCTGCAGCTGGTCTGTGTGCCGAGCTATTATTCCTCTCTATCTGTAATGCTCTTGAGAGTTCATACTTAGACTGTATGATATTTTGTAAAATGAACATTAGTGTGATAGGGTACTGTATGATTGTTAACTTGTATTTAAGTGCTGTTTTGTTTTCATCGTGATGTTATTTTATGCCGAATTAATTAATCGCTTTGGAATACCGTGGCCTACGTCTATTTTTCTATTGTTGATATTTATTTTTATTATTGCAAAAACAAAACAAAGAAATTGTAAAACAATAGCGGCTTGGCAGTGTAGTGTGGTTTCCTCTGTTTTGAAGCGTTGCGATGTTAAATTTTACAATCATCACTTTGCATTTTGCACAATGGAGTGTAAAATAATGCCGTGGACTGGCAGAGCGATTTACGATAAAATGTAGGAAGCCAGTCCAACGGCCGGTTGAATTAACGAGGACTGTGTAAATCAATTGAATGCGGAATCTAGGTGAATGAAATATTCGTTTGTTTGTTATGAGTGCCATGACTTTGTATGCGGATGAAAATAATTGTTAATTGTAGAGATGCAAGTTTAAACGAAAAAAGCGAACTAACGCGCGCCCCCATTTCGAAGCACACCGATTTTCGGCAATCCGACGCGTCACTTTTATCTTACATAAGTAGTTAATGTAATACTTGTACATGTGTGTTTAAGACTGATTAATTGTGCTCAAATGATGTGTGCATGATGATGACACTTTTTGTATTTTATAAATGCAGCCATTCCAAAATTTGCGAAACCGATGGTGATTGCCCGAAATCGGTAGGTCGTTCGACACACAAAAACTACTATACTGATCACTTAAAATACGATCAATCATGATTTATTCATTATTTACTAAAGGTGGGAATCAATGAAGTATAAAATCGAATGTAAATTAGATGTTACCATATTAGGTGCCTATTGACCACACGTTGAAAATACTTCAGGCAAGAAAGCATGTAACAACAATAACAGTGTATTAGTTTTAATTTCTGCACATTGTTATCAAAAGTGGATCCTGTTTATTTCCTTAGCATTCTTCGTTCACCGAATCTTCTGTTTATTTACATTATAATTGGAGGTAATTTCTGTAGTTATCGATTTAAAAAATAAATCATTTTAAAAACTTGTGCTCTTTCTTGCAACCGTACCCTGATAATTCGCACATTATCCATCAAAATATTGCTATTAATCCTTTTTAAGCAAATAAATGTAGGTTTCGCTGGTTCGATACGAACAAGCAAATCCCATTAGCTTCGTACTACGGCTTCTTCAATCCATCGGTCCTTAATCCATCAGGCTCAGTGTTGCAAAATGGATCACAACAGCGACAGCAAAGATGTGGTGAGTTCAAGGCTCTTTTGGAATTCATTGTATACCTGCGGATAATAATTGGGATGCACGTCTTAGCAGCCTATGGATTTGGATAACTTGCTACCTCACGTGGGCGAGTTTGGGCGATACCAAAAGTGCATGTTATGGTTGGTATGTCTTCCTGCATGTTTTCCATGTGGGTTTGGTGCCTTCAACCAGCTGTTTATGGCTAATGTGCCCGAACATTGGTGTCGCGTACCTCAACTGGAAAACCTTACCACCCAGGAGCGTATTGGACTTGCAATACCAATCGACAACAATACATACAGCAAATGTTCGCGATACAAAATGAATTGGACCGAGTTTGTTGCTGATGACAGCGTAGAGATTTCTGGCCAAGTAGAACCATGCTTAGATGGATGGGAATACAACAAGAGTGAAATTTCGTCCAGTATTGTGATAGATGTAATTATTGAATGTTTTTCTGTTGTCTCTGGCTAAAGGTGTGGCTAATTGCAATCTTAGTTTGATTTAGTGTGTGATAAGGATATTTATCCAACGCTTGGATTGGTGGCATTGAACGTTGGCGGACCTATTGGTGTGTACTCCTTTGGTGTCCTAAACGATAAAATCGGGAGGAAGAAAACGTTTTTCTCTTGCTTGACAACGCTCATTTTTGGGGGTCTTCTCACGTCAACAGCCCAGGACTTTTGGTGGTGGGCAGGCAGTCGAGTCGTTGTTGGTCTAACGATACCTGCGATTTATCAAATACCATTCATTATCTGTGAGACTTCAAGTAAGGAGAGTTATTTCTAGCTGCAATCATATTGATTTTAGCTCTTGAATTGGTGGGACCAAACTACAGATCATTTGTAACTGTGATGACCTGCTTGTTCTATACGCTTGGGATCATGCTCCTCGCTGGAGTAACATACTTTGTGCGAGATTGGGTGGTTCTATCATACGTTACAAACATTCCGTTCATTTTGTACTATGTTTACATGTGGTTTCTTCCAGAGAGTCCAAGATGGTTGCTCACAAAAGGTAAGAAGAAGAAACCTCTTCACTTCAATGAAATCATATCGATCATTTTTCTCTTCTAGGTAGATTTGAGGAAGCAGCGCGAATATTAGAAACGTTGGCTAAGGTTAATCAAAAGGAACTACCGGTCAGTTTCAAGCAGGAGTTAAAGCAACGCATCATAGTGACACGAACCGAAAGTGAGGAGGAGACGTATCGAAATGGGCCTGGAGTACTTTCCCTCTGTCACACACCCAATATGCGTTTGAAGACTACTCTTATCACTTTGAATTGGTTTGCCACCGAAATGGTTTATGTTGGTTTAAGCTACTATGCGCCAGCATTAGGTGACGATCAGTATTTAAGCTTTACCCTATCCTGCGCCGTTGAAATTCCAAGCTACTTATTATGCTGGGTAATAATGGACAGATGGGGTCGCAGATGGCCGCTGTCGTTGTCGATGATGGTCAGTGGAGTATGTTGCGTCGCAACTGTGTTATTGCCAGAAGGTGCCGTAATTTGCATGAAATAATTACCGCCCAATATTGAAATGCATTTTCTTTTCTTCACTTTCAGATGCGGTAACCGAGACGTTAATCCTCTACTTGGTATCCAAGTTTGCCATAGCCGCTTCGTTTTTAATTATTTATCCGTTTTCGGGCGAGTTGTATCCAACAGAAATTCGTGGAATTGGTATTGGAATTTCCGCGTACATTGGTGGGCTAGGTCTCATCATAATTCCATTCATAACATATCTGGTACAAAATGGTTATTTTCACATTCAAAGCATATTATTGGATCTTTCCTTCTAGGGTTCCGAAAATTTAATTTTGCCTTTGCTTATAATGGGAATTATTAGTGTCCTAGGAGGTTTGTCAACGTTACGTTTACCCGAAACTCTACATCATCGACTTCCGCAAACAATTGAAGAGGGAGAAGCTTTTGGAAAAGACTTTTCTCTTGACGATTGCTGTCGTTGTATTCCACTACGCCCCAACGCATCACGGCCATTCGAGGAAGTAGAGTTGGATGACTATGAACCCACTGAGGAAAGTCCGTTGGGACCTGGGGGCCGTTTATCTATTCGTAAGTTAGCACGTCAGAGCAGTATTATGGACACGCCGAAAGACATTGATGGTACCATGAAGATTACGTACTGGTTTTAATCCATTGTGTTAGCAATGCACGAACTCATGTAATAACAGTATTCCCATAAAAGCTTGAACAATTTAGCCACTAGTAGGTTTGGTGCATATGAATGCAAATTATAAGACTTGCCTGCGATCTTAAAGAAGACTAAAACATGAGCTAAGCTAAGGAGGAGAGGACTAGGTGGTTATGGTGGATTCTGGCTAAGCTGGAAGCGTAGGAAAGTACAGCGGTTTTCTGAGAGTGTATGACCTAATTATATAAATCGCAAATTAATGTAATATAAGCTAGAATATTGTATTAGATTACAAATCATTGCGTCGCAAAATAACTGATATACCTACCAAACGGTTCAAGCTCGTGAAAGCACCGAACGAAGGTGTTTCGTTCCTCAATTTGCCTATCGCGTTATCTAAATGTTCGGAATAAATGCCTAAAACCCGTCTTCGCAGTGAGTAACATTTATTTAAACGTATGCTACATTGATTTTGTTTTGTTTTTGAAATGTCGGCCAACGACGACGTTCAGACAACACCAAGTTTGGATGAAAATTTAGGATCTTCCATAAAAGCAACCAAAGCAAACAGTTAATAAAGTAAGTCGGACCATCATGTTAACATTATTTATTGAAATAACGAATATTTCTAGTAGTGACGTTTGAACTTGTTTGGACAAATTCACATACGTACCTTTCAACGAGCACATGTTGTTAATGTGTAATAGTGATATTCGTGAACAACATGTGTAGGTCCACTTAATAGCATAAAGATATTTGAAAAATATACTTTATGCACTTTTGACAAATTTTCTGCGTTGTCGCCTTGCACACGCACTCTCTGATCGCAACGCTTGCATCAGCATCAGTTTGACATCGACTCCGTGGGCTAGCACTGGCTAGTACTGGGCGTACGGCACGGGCATCCCGAAAGGTTTTGTGTGCACGTCGTAGCTTTGCCACTGCCAGCAGTGCCAAAAGACAATTAATGGCAATGTCTGGACTGGCCTGCGATCTGCGAATGATCGTGCTTACCTGTGTTGACTTGGATTTCTCCAGCAGTAGATGAGGGAAGTTCTCAAGCCAGCCAGGTTTAGGTTAGTTCGATTTGCGGCCAGGATTGAGTCGTGGTGCATAGATAATAAGTGTCCTTAAACGCGACGGAATTGGCTTTGCTTTGTGTCTTTATCATTCCACATTGGTTTGTGATCCTTCCTTGAATTTGCTATGCTTAACAGCAGCAAAATATGCAATCTCATCGAGTCCAGTCATGGCCAACGTCCCGTATTGCGTTGTAGTAGCCTAGTACAAAAAGGGCACGCTCAGCTGATGTCATTGGACAGGTAATTAATTCCGCGTTCCTTTGGGCTGGGTTTGCGTATTTGTACCAGAGTTATTCCATTGTTTATGCTTGCATTACGACACGCTTTGTATCAAACTTCATTTCAACTTGTTAGTACAATTGCTATAGTTTTGCTGCTAATCAAACAGTTATTGTGTTTCATTTTGCAACAATCCATCAATGACTCATCCACCAGGTTACAATTTTCACATGCAATGACATTGTTCATTTGTATTCAGGCAAATAAAAAATGCATCAAGATTTGGATTTAAATGATCAAAAGCTAAAGCCAGATGCACAGGATCCCCCAAATGTGGACCTTGATTTTATATCTGCTCTCAATGACAGACAAGTAGGCTTTACAAAGAAGAAAACAATCTCATCAAAACAAATATCTGTGTCTGCTGAAGATGAATTGGTTAAGAAGCAATTCAAGGAGAAGGTATTATAATGTAGAAATATTTAACAGCTGTTTGTATGCATTTATTTTTAGCACTGCGAGTTGCCTGGTGTACCAAGGTCCACATTTCTTATGGAATTCAGTCCTGATGGCACCAAAGTAGCCTCTACTCATGGCAATCATCAAATCTATGTTACTGATGTTAGGACAGGGAAACACATTAAAACTCTTATTGGTCATCCTCGAACACCATGGTGCATTGCTTTTCATCCTACTTCAAATCAGATTATTGCTTCTGGTTGCCTGGGAGGACAAGTTCGAATATGGGATTTAAGTGTAAGCATTTTGCTCTTGAATTAGTTTTTGACCATATGCAATTTTTCTGTTACTTTTAGGGAGGTAGTGAGGTTTGGATCTCTGAGAATCCGTCGGTGATTGCGTCGATTGCATTTCATCCAGATGATCGTCTCCTTGTTATCGCTACATTGAACGAGCTGTATCTTTGGGATTGGAGCAAACCAGAACCTTCAATTCGACTGACAACTGCTAGCGTAAAAGAAAAGGTTCGTTATGTTGCATTTGATGCGTTGGGACACAAACTGATTACGGGGATTACCAATACACCGCAAACGCGATGGGAGCGAGTGGGGCCAGTTCCGGTGTCGGTCTCAATGCCAGTGCCATCAGAGACCCGTCCGCCGGGGCCTTGCCCCAGGAGGATAACAAGGCGAATTGTTGCACCTCGATTCAATTGGCCCACGCCAAATAATAACAGTAACAGTTCTAATAACAATAATAATGGTAGCTTCAATGCCGAACCATTGGTGTCGTCTGCTTCAAATACCACTTCGGAACCTTTATCCAGTGTTCCAGCTCGAGAGAGACGAATTACGAGTTGCTACAGGGAATTGGTTCATCAGTATGAAGTATTGGTGCATAGATATCTCCAAGTTTATCGGCGACCTATAATGGTAATTGATATGTCGCTTTGCACTTTGTTATATTAAAATGATTATTTTACAAAACAGATTGATCAAGGCACCGACCCAATGGAAATCGAGAGCAACAATCAAGCAACTACATCGCAGAGTACATCCACAAATCGTCCTGATTCACCAATTCCATCAACCAGTGGAATTCAGAGGCCGCCTAGGAAATCAAGCGCAGCCCATCCACCAAAAAATCGACATAGACGACTGTTATTTCAATCCGAAAGTAGTGGTAGCAGTTCCAGTGGCTCGTCCCCAGAAGATAACAAAAGTAAAGCATCGGGGAGCACACAAACAGGCAATGCCCAAGCGCCCGGTCCAACAAATGAAATCAAAAGTAAGCCCAGTTATTCATCAAGTTCTTCTGATGATGATGATACTGATCATTGGAAGAAAATAAATAAGCTTGTTGTACTATCAGAGAAAGGGACTTTATCATCACAATGTAATGACAATAAGGAGGAGGCAGATGATACGTTAACGAAGCCAGAAGTTACGCCTAGCACTGGGGTATGTAAAATTGATTCGGATAGTAATATGGCGATTAATGATACATCGACGTTGCGGCAGTTCACTGCTGCCAGGCAACTGAGGTTGAAAAAGACGCCGACAATGGAAGAGCAAGAGGAGGTTATGTCTGAGGAATGCGCTGAAGATTCGGAGCCCAAGACAAAAGTGCGCATTAAATGTGTTGCTGATAGTAAGTCTCCTTCAGCGACACGTACAGCAACATGTGAACACGTTTCTATAACCACCACTGCATCATCGTCAAATACTATAAGCACATCATCGACTACATTGCCTCAAACTACTACAGCCACATCTACCACTGCTACTCCAGCAGAAGAAGGTGCTCTTTCAACAAGAAATGCTGCACAGAATATTAATTTCTTAATAAACAATGCAAAGTTTCTTCTTTCGAGATATCGCGAAACTTTACAACAACGAGGTCTGCAAGTGCGAGGCGTCGATATTCCCGAATTACCGACAACCTCTGCGATGCCTCAGGCCGGGCCATCAAATAAACCATCAAAAGGGACCAATACGAATGAAATTGAGGCACCCCCAAAAAGAAAGCGACGACTTTTACGACCAAATCTTCTTGGGAATATATTGTTTACTTCTTCAGATGATAGCAGTTCCGACGAAGTGCCAGAAGCACCAATTCGACCTTTTATACCTTCAACTATAACAAATGAGAATTTCAATGTGGATGCCGAACAGGGAGCTGCTGGTTCGACTTCTACGAATTCGAATATTGATTCTAGAATGAACAGAAAGAGACGTGTACCAGGTGTGGATTTAGAGTTGCTGCAAGCTAGTTCCCACGAATCATCCACGCCACTGACGGCTGCTAGTACAAATACTCATTCAGCAAGAAGAAAGAAATTGAATTTGGCGATACAGGATAACTCTGTTTCTACACCACCTGGGGCAAGTGCTCCAACTTCAGTAGTCTGCACGGAGCCATCCACTAGCACTACAAGTAATACTCAGACCGAATCATTAATGGATCGCCAAATGCAGCGTCTCGTTGTTGAGTCATTATCTGTACTAGATGGCCCATCAGCATCGGAAACAACTACGCTAACGAATAGCACGTTAACCAACAGCAGGACGAACCGAGTGAATAGAGGTGATCAACGTGTATGTAGTACATGCAATGGAATAATTGTTGATAATAATGACAATCGCCATGCAGATGGCTGTGCTCGTACCGCTCCTGTATTTCCCCGGCATCAGCAAGCGGGATCATCGTCAAATACGGGTACATCCGCAAATGTACCTCCAACCACTCCTCCTTTGGATCGGGCGCGACGACGATTTCTATCCCATCGTTTATCGGCTTTCTATCCAACAAGATTGCTTAGTAGGATGCTAAGAGATCGACCTGGTGCTTCTTCTACATCCCGAGGTAGGGAGAGTCCATTGCCTTCAAACTATCCACAGGATGAAGTGATCAACTTCTCAGAACGTGATGGTGAGGAAGCTACTCCTTCATCTACATCTACGAGGAGTTATCATCCATTCGATCCACCGCCAGATATCATGTCGATAAATCCGGAAAACATAGGTATTGGAAACATGTATTCAACTATTGTGGCAGAGTTGGAGTCAAGTTTGAATGATGTGAGGAATATTCGCTTCAGGCTTGGGGAGATGTCGGATATGTTGAGTAATTTTTCGGACCGCTTGGAGAATATCATGACGCAATCTAATACAATTTTACGCAATTTGAGCAATTCCCTTGAGGATCTTCCAGCGACTGAATCCGAGCCTATTCCACTTTATGAACCATTAACACATAGGCGCCCTCCAAATTCAGCGCATCCGCTAAATCTAGACGACTTAATGCAGTCGTGGGTTCGCACACTTCAGACATCGTATATTCCTAGTCGTCTAAGTACCCCAGTTAATTCAGATCATACCTATCCAATCAACCCAGACGCAACGCAGAATTCAACAATTTCTCCGCTACATCTTTCACTGCAGTTAACTGTAATACATATTCAGCGGCAAGCACGGTTATTGCGACAGCAAGTTGAAAGCATCGAGCGCATTGATAGGGCGATGATTGAAGTAGCCCAGCTTCAAATGATGCGCCAGATGTTTGATGAATTGCACGTTCATTTTGGTGCTAACAATGCCGCTAGTGGTGTTTCAAGCGTGCGTCAAATGATGGCCGGTACTCGTATCAGTGATTCAAGCCCATACGATTCCCCAAGCGATGAAGGCAATAATAATAATAATAATAATAATAATGGAAACAACGACAACGCTGAAACAAGAAGAAATGACACCGCCGAATCTCTACCATCGGCGAGTGGTTCAACAACAGCAGTTGGCAGTTCAGTGCCATCAACAAGTCACGCGCCAACACCTGGTGGCAGTGGTCATCCAAATCGTGCTCGTGTTAGAAAGAACTATCCACGTTGTCTGTTTCTAATGCATCGGCAGTGTCGTCGCTCAGCTAATAGTGGATTGGCGGCACGGAGAAATGCTGCAAAAGATCGTATACTCTTTCGAAGAAATATTTATCGGCGATTATTGCCATCGAGAACGCAGCAAAGAGCGACGCTTGATTTGTTCAATTTGCGCAGTCGAGATTTATTAAATCCTGATACTCTGCCATCGATGACGCGCAGGATTGAGCATTATTTAATGGAGCATTGCCGATACATTGGAAGATCCGTGATACCACCCACATCTGGTAGTAATACAAGAAGTGATATGGGTGAACATGTGATGACTATACGTTTGAGCTATTGCCGAATGCGCATGAATCGTCTAATGGGTAACTTTCAAGTGGAGAATGAAAACGCAAGCGTCACAGCTGATGGCACTTCCCGTTTCGCTGCTAGACAGGCATTAAGTTACATTCTTCATACCCTCACGCGTTTTGTTGAGGTAAACCCAAGTGCAAATATTTCTTCATCGACATTTCGATCCCAAATATGGGAAGTTATTGAATTGTCTTTGTTGCTATCTGAATTGCTGCTGCTTCAAATTGTGGATTCAATCCCTCCACCCAGTGGTATGAATCTAGATCCTGAACGCGAGAATTTATCGATGCGCATTGATCAAATGTGCACGCGGATGCTACAAAGCAGACTAATGGGGCAATCTAATCAATTGACGAGAAGCTTACGCCTAATGAGATTAACAGTGCGGCATGCCACACATGCCTTAGGGCAGACTTATACCCAAAGAAGGAATGCGATGCTTCCAGCTAATAATGACAATGACCGTGGTGATAGTCGACAAGGTCTTCTGGACGATATTCATAATTGCCTTCGAAACATTCGACGCTACAGGGAGCTAACTAGCGATCGCCCTGACGATGATTTGAACTTTGGATATTGGTATCGGACCATAAATGATTTGATCAGCAGGTACACGTCAACAGGCAACAATGATAGTCCTGTCACATCAAGTTTCACACAACGACAGGAAAGTAACAATGCATCGTTGTTGAATAACGAAACTGGAGAAGAAATTCGACCGCCTACTGTTACTGTGGAGGATGCCAATAGTAGCGACGATAATTCCAATAATAATGATGTAATGTTTATGATGAGGCCACATGTGGGTCTATACCAATTACCACGACCACCACAAGCGGAGGACAATGATGAAGACAGACCATGGCGAATGAATGTACCTACCGTTCAAGTTAATGATGTTCCTGTACCTGATACATCTTTTTCTTCCATGGTCCGCAATCAGAGACAAAGATTGAGGATATCTGAGCGGTTACATGAATTAAGAACGGCAGGATTACTGCGGCCAAGGTTTTTGCATCCTTTATACAGCGGTGTTGTCAATTCATTTGCTTTTGACGATTTTGACGAAGCACATAGGGAGCCCCTCTATGATAGCGACGTGATTCCCACCGTAACTCCGAATCATCGTATTCAGGTGTGGGAATTTTCGCAAGCAAAAATCCCAAACATCAGCAATTGTACGTAATTTGAATTTTAAGATAAGCCTTTTTTAAGCAGTTTCACAATTGCAGCCCAAAAGAACCTGGTGGTAAGCGAATGTAAAATCCACAACGACGCTAGTGTTGACTATGCATCAGACGGTAGCATCTTGGTTACACTTTTGCCTTCCGGTGGCTACATGAATCTGACCAACAGACTAGGTATTCGTTCATTATAGGTATTACTGCGAACGGCATCGTTTCTTATCACGAATGTCCTTTTCAGGTGTGTACAGCCTACAGTGGCAAACTCTTGGACAATGCCTCTACGTGACTAGCTTTGAGCAAAATGCTGTCTCGGTGTCTCTGTCGCCAACCAATAGACATTTACTTGTCGGTCTCGCGTCACGAAGAGTTTCTATACAACCCACGGAAACATGGACGATGGCGCGTATTTTTTTGCTGGATTATCAAAGCACCACACATGGCAATTTAGCTCCAATCCGTGAACTTGAACAAAATCGTGATTCTAATTTTATGAGTCTTAATTGCATTCGTTGGTTACCTACGGGTGGACAAGGACTAATTTACGGTACGAATACCGGACATTTAAGATTATTAACATAAGTTTTAATTCACTAATACATTTACTAACGTTGTTTATACTGGTTCGTGTATTTTATGAATTATTGCTGCATGAATCAGTTAAGACTGGTCAAGATGTACTTGAGGATGAATGTAAAGCAGTTTTTCTGTATAAGTATTTCGTTTATCTTCTTTTTGTGATGAATATAATGAAAACCTTTGAGTATTTCGTAGAATGTTTTATCTCACCTCAATTCAATTGTCTCCACGAGTTTCTTAATGTAATTGATCTCTGAAGAAAGTATTTGTTTATTTTAAAGAGTTTTCTAGAAATTAACAATTTTACTTTGTACATGATGTTTGGCAATTGTTTTATTCAAATATACAACTGCGCAGGAATCTTTAAGATCTACTATGTTGTTAATGAATATGTATGCACTAGATTTGTTTCTTGTGGCTGATTTAGCGCACAATTATAATTAAAAAGTGTTGTAATTTCTTGTGCCGCCCCGCTAACATAATTGATAATGCGAATAACGCGTTGGGTTGCCACAGACCACGGGTACAAATCCTGTCAACGCCATCGTTGGGGAAGCGTTGTAGTTAAAACCTAGAAGAGGTCTGCATCTTGTCGAACAAACTAGGCCCCAGCTACCGGGCCTAGTATCGGCCTATGACCAATATGGATAACAATACGCTCACAATCATATACGACGAAACCCTAAACCCATCCTACGAATGATAGATTAAGAGGTACTCTGTCATTGTAGGTCGCCTTTGTGCACAAACACAAAGTAATTTTAAATAAGTTCTGAAAAAATACATATGATGGTTCCTTGAAATGTTCAAACCTTTAAGAAATGTATCAAAGGCAGTGCTTAATTTGGAATTTAGTTTTTGCGTCTTCTTGTCTTCCCACACAACTCGCGATTATTGAACCTATTAGGAATTACGAAAAAAATAGCTGCACCCATTTCTATTTTGTTACTTTCTAAAAATACGCCGCATTATTTCCTGGCAGCAGATAATTCAAGAGTTATTTTTGTTATTTTCTGAAATAATGATAATTTGAGTAGGGGTAGCTAGGTCGTACATTGGCAACCCTGGTAACGCCCGATGGCAGTAGTGGCTGCGCGCTTGACTATTATTGGCGTCCCCGGGCGTTTATTCCTATTATTTACACGATTTGTTCAAGTTGCTTAAATTAACAAATACGGGGTGCACGTTAGTCGGTGTAAATTAGAAAGAACTGATATTTGAGAGCAAAGGTAAATAAAATTGATAATGCATTGTAATCATTTTTAAATGATTTTTATTTTTCCGATTTTACTTGATGCACCAACATTGAGGTTATGCATTTTTTTTTTTTAGAAAATTTTACCGGTGGTATCCCGCGCAATTCTATACGTACAATAAACTATGGGCAATAAAAAAGGTGATTCTGATACTGAGGAAGAATATTCCGTCGAGAAAATTATCGATAAGCGTTCGAAGAACGGAGTGACCGAGTACCTTCTTAAATGGAAGAATTACAATGATGAAGACAATACTTGGGAACCTGAGGCAAATCTTGACTGCCCGGAGCTTATTGCAGCCTTTGAGAAAGCATATAGAGAAAAAAGGTCTCATAAGAAAAAGGCTCGCGCTCGTTCGCCTTCTCCAGAGTCTGATACCAGCTCTGAAAACAAAGGCACCAAAAAAATTAGGGCTGGTGCTAGCTCACCATCTCCAGACTCTGATGCTAGTACAGAAAATATGAAGAAAAAGAAGAAACAATTGGGTGCAACTTCTCTAAATGATTCGGAAACTAGAACTGAAGCCAAATCATCAAAACTAGTTATTGCATCACTTCAAGTAAAGAAAAAGAAGGAAAAGAAAGCAGCAGAATCAGATACTGAGGAAGTTGTGGAACCGAGAGTAGTAAATGAGACAGAAGAGGATAAATTGAATGAGAAAAGGAGTCAATTAGATGCTGAAAAGAAGGGAAAAACAAAAAAAAGAAAGGCTGATGATGATATTGATAATACCAAGAAAGTAAAAAGATTAGAGAAGAATGGATTCGAAAAGGGTTATGAAGCTGAAAAGATAATTGGTGCATCTGACACAACTGGAGAACTATTGTTTCTGATGAAGTGGAAAGGGATTGATGAAGCTGATTTGGTATCTGCAAAGCACGCAAATGTTGAGTGTCCTCAAATAGTAATTAGCTTTTATGAACAAAGACTTTCTTGGCATAATGCTGATGATGAGTGAACTAATTGGGGATGGACTATATTCAGTATTTAATTTATTTTCTATTTACAGTAGTTTTGTATTTCTAGTGGTTTAAGACCTTTTTATTGTGGACTATATGTTAAATGGATTTCAATGTACCAAACCACCCAACTTGTGCAATTTAACCGAATCATTCTATAAATCGCACAATAGATAGCAATAGCTTGGAAATTTGGAAACACGAAAAAACTAGTACTGATGGCGCTTGGTGAGCAAAGGATCATTTCATGTGAGCTTAACGTTTTACTCGAGGATATTAATATTTAAACATAAATTTAAGCTATATAATTAAATTTGCTTTTAATTGTAAACTGTGTAAAGAGATGACTGATAAGCTCTGGCTTGGTTTGCATTTTTTGCTTCGAGTGAGCATTTCGAGAATTTTTTCTGATTTGAGGAACAAATCGCAGCTGGAGATTGGAATTAAAAATTGGTTTACAATGAAAAGCAATGCATTTATGAGTGGATTCTGTACAAACTATAAGTACATGAATAAACAAATGTAACCGCCTCGGTAGCACGCTTGACTTGCGAGTCTGCAAGTCGTGGGTTTCACATCTGCCAACAACTCCGTTGGGAGCGTTACAACCGAAACAGACTTCTGCATCCTCTTGGACAGCTACCGCGGTAATGGGAGTGGTGAAAGATCGAGTACGATTCGATCCAAGGCCAATATGGCTTGGACAGTACACTCATAATCACACACCACACCCAGCATAACAGCACAAAAGGTATAAGATTAATGATGATATGCTCACTCGGCAATTATTTTATATATTTATTTATGTCCATGGGTGTGAAAATAGTTGGACTTTAGTACGAAATAAGTCCCATTAAAATTAAGAACTTGTCGACGAATTCTGTTCTGGTAGTATGACAATCCATTGCATTTCTCAGAATTAAGTATTGGTTATAAATGGGCTATGTTGTAGCGAGTGAAAGTATGCTATCCAGTTTTATACAAATAAATTAGATGAATATTGTAGTATAAGCAACATCGTTGGGTACAATTTCCTCGCATCAACTCTAAGTAGAATTGTATACTAATACTGAATTGTTTTTTGTTTGCATTTTATTTGGTTTTAACTGTATAGCGATAAGTAAATCTGATGTTTCTTCTCCCCTAGTTGAGTATATCGCCTCCACGACAGCAACCGTGTGAATTGTTTTCATTCTGAGCAATTACTCACCGAACGGCGGTATAAAATCCTCGCTCATCTAATACGACTTGCTGCGCTTGGTTTAATACGCCCGACTCGCACACTGCGCGCAGTGGGCACGCGCATGCGACTATGGCTCAACTGCGCTACGTATCTTTGTCATTTCCATCGGATCTTTTTCACGAGTGAACAATGCTGTATTACTTCAATTGTCAAAAACTGCATACAGTACGTTTGCATTTTACAAACACACACAAACTGCTGGTATATTGAAGTAGAATATTAAGGTTAAGATAATATTCACATAGTTAACCTTGAAAACAATCCAGCTAGCGAATGGCCAGTGCTGAGAGGTTAAGTATGATGTCGGTGGCAACACGAAACTCTACATCCGGCATATGGGTACAGAAGAAATAAGAATACTGATAATGATATTACTTAGATTGATAACAAAATTTGTTATAACTTTTGTTATAATTCATATTTTTTCAAGCGCACACTGTGCATCGCAACTACACCAGTTGAGATACTTTCTACTGCGCTCGGTTCAACATCCACACCGCAGTGCACTGTACAGCATGATGTTTACACGTCTCATGTTTGTTCTACTGTGCTCAGTTCAACAGACCCAGACCCACCGCTGTTGCCCCTCTCACGCCACGCGACTCTAAAACATATTGCTCGGCTTGGTTCAATATACCGATTTGGGCACTGCGCGCAGCAGGCAGCCGCATGCTACTTTAGCTCTACTGTGCTACGTACAACTTTACAGGCTTCAAGACTACATCACACTTGTTGTGTACTTTTGATGCGGTTGTTTCAGCTTGCTGTTGATTTTATCTCATTAGGATAAAATGATCATCATTCATCATTTTTTTTTATCCTTTCTGTACTTGCATTCCGAAGGTAGACAATTGTGAGCGTCTCGTTATTCATGCCGGTCATACATCAACACCGTAGTACTTAACCTCCCATTACTGGCCACGCAGTAACTGAACCGTTCTAATAATATAACATACATTTAATTATAAGATACTTACCTTGAACACTTGGATAGGTAACATTGAAGAAATTAATTATCTCATAAATATGGCTCAAGTTTGACAAAGTACAAGTCCTACTTTAGTTGAAAAGTTACATTCAACAAAATCAAATTATCTTTAATAAGGTTGTGGAAGGTTAGGCGGCTATTGTGACTGGGTGAGTTCTAATGGCGAACGGTAGACTGATGGCGTCTTCTTCAATGCTGCCTTTAGTGGATCTTCACAACTGGCTTGCTGTAACTGGCTGTGGATGACTCGCTCTGACTCTACTACTCTCATCTCTTGTCACGCTATTTTAAGCCCTTGGAAGGCCTTTGGCGAGATTTTGCGAGCTACAATTGGCGGGTGGAAGGTTATGTTGGATTTTCCCAGAGGTCAAGCTAAGGACGTGCAGGTACCGGTTTATGACGGGGTGCTTAATGGCTTCTTGGGTTTTGTTGAGGGAGATTGAGATTTACTAGGTTTGGAACGTGTAGGTACCTGAGGATATTGGTTTATGGTATATCTTGGATGAATTGAGTGGTTTTGGGAAATTCCTACACAACTAATTGAAGTATTTTCTGTTGGCAACTCATCAATTTCTCTTGTCCATGAATTAAATATCAAAAATCTGGTTTATTGTAATTCGCAATAAACAAGAATTATGCATTATATAACATTAAACTCAAATTAAACAAGTTCAACAGATTATGACAAGGTGCGAGTCCCATTGAATAATTTTTTGTCAGATCAAGGTTAGATGTTTAATAATATTGCTCTCTTGATTAAGGTCATTAATATTTCATCATCCTTGGTACGTTCCACTATTTGCTTTCCTATAGGTGCAATGTTTGGATAAAAATGATCATCTATTGAACTTCTTCTTCTTGGGTAACTTTTGCTAACCTCAAACTTTCATTCCAAATTTCTTCACGCAGTTTATCATCTAATTGTCTCGGTTTAACAAAACTGCGACAATCAACAATAAAATCTCCAGATTTCACTTTAGAACCTAACGCGCATTGTAAAGTACTTTGAATCCCTTCAACCGGAGTCTAAAATGTAAAAATAGTTAATAACATTCAAACACACGAAAACCAATCAGTCACCTTGGAAAAAAATTTGACTAGCATTAATATACACAACTGACATAATCTCATAGTAATACCAAGAATATTTCCTAGATTATCGAAGGTAGTTGTAAATATTCCTGTATCAATTAGACCTGGATGACTGGCACTTACAAGGACACCATATTTTTGGAATTTCTGTGCAAAAATATCTGATGCGGCCAACATGGCGAACTTTGAATTGCCATATGTATATGCAACTTGCAGAGCTTGGTTGGTGACAGTAGGGAGGCGGTTAATTGTCTCTTTGTGGACCATGTCATGTGCAAATGCCAGCAGAGAGCTTACGAAAACAACTCTCGATTTATTTGTTTGCTTCAATAATGCTAACAGAAATTGATAGGTTAGGTTTTGTGGAGTACTGAAGACAGCAACAATTTGTTTAAATATTCTACGTACGTGCAAGAAGATGCGTCAACAAGAAATGGCTCAGGTAATTGATTTGTAAAACTTTGAATACTCCGTCGTCTGTTTTTGATGTAAAACCAGCGCATCCAGCGTTGTTGATTAAAAAGTCCAATTGGTTTTCTTCCTTGATGAAATCAGCTGCAAATGTGCGCACTGCAGCGAAACTTCCAAGGTCAAGAAATTTGTAGAAGATATTAGGATTGCCAGTCTTTTCAATGATTCTTTTTACCGAAATACTTGCATCCGAGATATCAGCGATAATTATGCGACAGCCACGAGAGGCAAAGTTCAAGGCAGTTTGATAACCAAGTCCTAGAACATTTTGGTGAACACCTAGTCTATCTATCTGTTAGGACATACCTGAATTTCCTCCAGTAATTATCGCTATTCTTCCAACCAAGCAAACATTCGATCTGCAATACCCTTTGGTAATAATGGCAACGAATTTTACTACCAAGAAGGTACAAAGACTGCACCATATTAAGAAGGACAACATAGTTTAGACAATTATTTAAGGGCAATGTTGATAATGTTAATTATATATATTGTATATACAGGATGCGATAAACTAAATTAATTTTATCAACATCACGATTTATTTCACCGCTACTTAATTAAATTTGATGCGATTTTTTTAGTCGTAAATGTTTTGTTTTAAATTACAGTTAACTGCGATTATAAATATGTCAGCAAAGATATGAACCTTTGAGATTGAATTTTGTGTGTTTAACTTGGACGAAGGCACATTTGGTAATCAATTGCTGTTGGATGAGAATTCTTCTAACACTTCAGCTAGGAACGTTAAAACCGAAAGAAGGTCTGCATCCCTTCCGAAAAACTACGGTGAGCAAGGCTAATAGTGAGAGGTGGTCGAGTACGGTATCAATCTATAACCAGGATGGACTCATAATTACAATCACATATTACCAGACTCTTGATGCGAAGTACGGATACAAGGGAGATAAGAGCGATACTAGGCGATTAGAGAAGATGATACTTGTTATAACTCTAATTCCACACTGGTCATAACAAGCATAAAGTGTTAAAGCGGAATAACTTTTTGTTTGTTTTTAGACAAATTAACTGATTTCTTACACATTTCATATGTGCGAAGGTCTTACAAGTCTGGTATAATGATTACAATAACTAATTTTTTTTTTAGTTCCATTATTTGGCTTTTATATTGATGGCATTGAAGTGCAGAACTATTTATGATGTGGTAACAAAATTTCGTAGGAATAAATTACATCTCATAAACCTTGAAATTCAATCTCTAAATAATTATATTTAAAAAGATAGAGATGTAAAAGAAAAGTGGAATTCACTTCGGATGAAAATAGTGTAGTCAATTTTATAAATTATGTTTAGGTTGGAGTTAGACTAGTAATTAAGAGGGGGCGTGCGGATTGATGAGATTAGCAGAGTGAACAAGAGAGTGGCAGTCAGAGTTGGAGAGGGAGGGTGTGCGGACGCGGTGGAGGCAGAGTTGTGAGAAAGGTTAGGAAAGCGCATGGTGAGAATAGAGGGAAGAGAAGTTGTAAGCGTAGAAATATCGAGTGCAGTGAGTAGGAATAAAGTTAGTCTACATTAGTTTTTAAATTAATGCAAAGTACTTTGTATTTTCCTATCTTTAGACTGAAATTTAAACCTATTTGTACATTATGTTAAGATTCATAAAGCCCCTTTGCACCTTCACAGTCTTTATCAGATCTAATTCATTCAAATTTCATTAGTGAATTGTAATATGTTAGTAATGTAGTGGTGATATTTAAACATTAAAATGATGCATATAAAATGCCACTTCAAAATATAATGAAAACAGTTAAACCACATCATAAATGTATGAAGCAGTTCGATAAAAACAATCATGACGAAGATATGCAAATCAAATATCTCCTGCTTTTTTTGTGTGTTGCAAATCAATTACCTGGCCCATTTCTTGTTAACTTTAAACAAATTGTTGCTGTCTTCAGTACTCCACAAAACCTAACCTATCAATTTCTGTTAGCATTATTGAAGCAAACAAATAAATCGACAGTTGTTTTCGTAAGCTCTCTGCTGGCATTTGCACATGACATGGTCCACAAAGACACAATTAACCGCCTCCCTACTGTCACCAACCAAGCTCTGCATGTTGCATATACATATGGCAATTCAAAGTTCTCCATGTTGGCCTCATCGGATATTTTTGCACAGAAATTTCAAAAATATGGTGTCCTTGTATGTGCCAATCATCCAGGTCTAATTGATACAGGAAAATTTACAACTACCTTCGAAAATCTAGGAAATATTGTTAGTATTACTATTGTAGGGGTTCACATGAATCCATAATTCATCCATAAATAAGACCTTCCTTGGGAAGTGGGAGTCCGCTTCGGAAGTCCAGCGCAGCAAGTTAATCCTGGTCGTCTACAGCGGCCATCAGCAGTTGGTTTCGATCACCTACCGCGCTCGGTCAGGGAGATCCATCCACCGCAATCAGATTGGGAGGCCAACACGAGTCAAAGCTTCTTCCATCAACCACAGCAATCAAGGAGCCCGCCACCACTCAGCCGCTCGTCACCAAACTCATCCAGTCACCACCGCGTCTAGACTTACACGCCCAACCTTCCACACCATAAAATTGTTTCTGAGTACTGTAGTCTAACTTTTTTACAACTACTATATTCGATATTTCTGTACTTTACAATTTCCCTTTACATCAGTCCCTAACTTCTTGCTGTGCGCTCTCCTAACCTGGCAACCTGGAAATTGTACCATACGATAGTACTTTCGATGGTGGTATCATAAAGCGGTAGTGCTAAGGACTTCCCGGACTCATATTACAGCCAGATAAACTTTGTAATGTTTGCAA
>JAODGC010047303.1:0-22055 GCA_027574925.1 Ecitoglossa quadriceps | reverse complement strand
TTTAACACTTTGCACACTTCAGTTCAGACAAACTGAAAAAGACAGCAAGCCGAAAACGTTTTTATAACATCAAATATTCAATATGCGTCAAAGTAAACTCATCACAATATAACAATGTAAATTTAGATGTATTCTACCCAGTAGTGACATCTACCAAAGACAATGTAATGTAGGGTGCGGCGATGTGAGTTTCACGCACGAGCAGTTGACGGTAACGTCATCCTCCCCACTATTTTCCCCAGTTATAAAAACAGCGACCATCGACGTGCCAGTTCATTCAAAGCGCTATTCTCACCAATTCACAGTAAGTGTGAAAGTAAACTCATCTGAATGCAATGAATATTTTTATTGTAAACCGAGATTATCGTTTTAGACTGCAATTAGTTTATGATGCCCAATGTAATTCTCTAATTTATGTAAATAATTTATATTGTTCAGTGTAATAAATTATCAAATTTATCACGTTATAATCAAGAGTGCATTTCCTCGAAATCTAAACCGATTTTCCTGTAACAGTCGTAGTTTTCACTAAGTTTTGTTTATTTCAAACTGTTAAAATGTTTATTTTTATGCCCACTCTGGAATAGATCTTGGTCCATAGCACCGACGTGAATTTAATCTATAATTGTCTTAAATTCTATACAAAATTAGAAAGATAAAGACTAGTTAGTACTTTTTTAATTGGCATGTCCCTGAATAAGTAACAATATGTATATATCAACTTACATTTCGTGTTAGACTAGGATTATTCTCATGACAACTTCTTCTCGCACACATTTGCGTCCGGTACTCAAGATGGCCGCCACACCTCGAGCAATTGTTGTTATACACATCAATTTGTGTCACTTCATCGTCCTCCGATTCATCACTATAATAAGTCTGCGATGGTTGCGACATGTGTGATCGAAGATACCGTTGTCTTCTTCGTGTGCGTTCACCACGTGACCGTCGGCTCGGTGTTTTCCTCACACTTGAGTTGGAGTTTCCCGAAGACCCAGAGCTTTTCGCTACTGGATTCGTTAAGACTTCTTCCACCATCTTCACTGTATCACTGTGGAGTATTAAGTTAATGTTGGCAAGTTTCAAATCGGGAACGTTTTTCACCAATGGCAATTCGAAGACTGGTGGAATCAATACGCGATCGTCAGTTTAACGATCGCAATGACCAACTGGGTTTGTCAGTGGGCATCCATTAACGACAGGCACACTGTTTCACTGAAGTGCCCGCAAATGGCTTATCAGTCGGCGCGATATCAACACGCCTATGTGTAGTTCAGTTTATCAATATATCGACTGCGATCGACTGTGACAAACGTCAACATGTTATAATATCATCACAACAAGTAGCTCCGAAAAACACTCACAATCATCATATACACCACAACTATGTCAACTTCACAACGAACTATTCATATAGCAACAAATCTCTTGTATGTTTTACATTCGGTCAGCAGATTACAGATTAGGTTAGACGACCTAAACCTAAATGAAGCGTTAAATTCTTTAATTTTTCTTCTCATCTCGAACAAACGCGTATTAAATAGAATGTTCGGGAATGGTTTACATTCACAGATGAAACCTAAGAATTTTCTTGGAGATAAGAATAAATTGCGTTCGCTTAAAATTCTTTAAATTAGTGTGCAAAGATTAAAAAGCATAAATTGCTTATAATTGAGTGTATAGTATGCAACCAACAATACACGATACAGGTATAACCACACTATAGAACTAACAAATTCCAACCAAACCAAAAGCAACAAAAATTCGTTGCTATTAAGTAAACTGCAAGTTGAATTTGTTTGATATTAACGGATAAATAGTTACTTTCAATGCTTCTTAATACTCCATATTGTAAGTACACAAAACATGATAATAAAGCGTCGATTAGTAATGACTATGATTCATTTGTTTAACAACGTTTAGCAACGTTCATTACGAGTCTGCCTATCTCAACAATCGTGCGTTATCTATTATTATCATGTTGAAGCAGTAAAAACTCAGAGGAAAAATTCCCTCGAGTTGCCTATAAATAACATGGTCTTTAGACGATAATACAATCATTGATTGCATTCACACAATCATTGCCTACATTTTTCCATCAACCGACCAAATACCAGCGACAAGTTACATTGATCACATTGCAGGCACAATAAATATTTGATTGCATGTTTGCGCTTCCTGCGGTTTAGGAAATGCCAGTATACAAGTACGAATGATATGAAATCAGAGTTGATGTGTAACAAGAGTCGAAATGTAAACAAACCTCATTAATCTGATTTGTCCAACAAGTATCAATTTTACATTGATTACTTTTACATGAAATTTATTGAAACTTCAACTCGGTGTGTTCATAAGATGATCACTTACCATTTTAATTAGTTTATAACCAATTCACAATTGTTGGACTCGTTTTTCGATTCGTCCCATGCACAAGTCAACAAACTCGGAGTAGCTGCCCGCTAAAAACTGCAAATTTACCGTAAAACCATTTTTTTGTACAACTTTCGTTGACTCAATTCAAGTACGTGCGTGCAATATATGTCAAAAATGCAGTGTCACACTATCGCGCAGTGATACTTCAGATAAACTTGGCACTACTGTTATTTGCAGCCTTGAATTTTGTAAAATTCTAATGCATGCCCAAATTAAACGTTGATATGATGCACGTGGTGCTTTTCGTTGGGTGTGTGGATGTTTAAAATTGCAGGACTGCAATCGCATGGACCAATGTGGGTTGCACAGCGCGGGAAGTGCGAGTCTCGCGTTATTTTCGGTCTGGCGATGAAGTGCGCCGACAAGTGGTGATCACTTAACGAAACTCACGTTGCCTGATAAGCACGCTGGCGGCGTCGGCGTGTACCGCCTCGTGCAGGAGGGAGTGTGCTGCGTGCGTTGCAGGAATTAGCCAAAAATCGATGCCAGAACGAACGGGGATGCACCTGCTACGATTTCATTCTTTCATCTCTGGACAATTGGGTTTACTGGAGTTGATTTCGTTTTAGTAGAGTTGTAATCTAGAAATTGCTGAATCATCACTCTTATTTTGTGAAATTCCGATAATATAACTGTTCTAGTTGTATTCTTTAATTATAATAAATTACCGTAATACCTTGGTATAATCTATTCAACATCTAAATAATGTATTTTGCTTTCTATCAAAATAAACAATTGAATTATTTTGACAACGACAGTGCTGCCAACAATGAAAGCGTGGAACAACTAATGTTGGACCACAACAAGAGACAATTCAAGCAAGTTGACTACATTTCTTGTTCAACTTATTTTAGAATTATTTAATTATTATTTAGTATACCAATAATTTTAAGTTACAGAATGTATATTTCTTGCAATTAGAAAAACAATTGATTATTTTGACGACGACAGTACTGCGCACATTAAAAGCGGAAACAACTAAACTTTCAACACTACGAGCGGCAATTCAACCAAGTGTAGTACATTTCTTGTTTAATTATTATTTGGTATACTACTAATTTGTTATAATTTTAAGCTGCAGAACCTATCACTTCTATGATTAGTAAAAACAATTGAATTATTTTCACATCAATAGTGCTGCCTCGAATCAAAACATGACATCCATGAAATAGTTGTGCTTACTGTGCAACAAGCGGCAAATTGTCTTCATTTGAAGGTTATCAGCAACGCAATCTAAATCAAGTCTTAGTTTTCACCTAAATCTCAATACTATTATCATTTTACACATCAAAAATGGCTCACATTCCAATTGTCCGCACGAAGACAATCATGCAAACGACAGACGGTGCTGATTCCATCAGTAAAGAAGCTGTCTTTCTTACATCTCGAGCAACTGTATGTACAACTTTATGAATTTTGACTTTATTCATCTATCACAGCATGCTACTGTACTAATTTACTTCATGTTTCTAATAGGAATTGTTTATAAAAGAATTAGCTTTAGCTGGCCATAAAGACATCAAGGGGAGTACCAAATTAAACTACAATAATTTAGTAAATGTAGTCCACAAAAATAATAAATATGGCTTCTTGGAGTATATGATCCCAAAGAAGATAACAGTTCGAGAATACAAAGAATTAATGAGGAAGCAACAAGCTGGTTCAAGTGATGAGTCTGAAGATGAAGAAGATTCAGATGAAAATGAGTCTAGTGATGAATCTGAAGACGAAACCGAAAGAAACAAAAAGAAATAATTAGTTGTTGGTGTAAAATTGATGCTGGTAGTTCTTATCAATGCTATTTATTTTTACGAAATGGAAAGAGCCGATATTACCGGAATAATTTAGGTTAATTCAATAAGTATTTTCACAGTATAAACGATATTTCATTGGTAAAGTATAATTTAATAACGTTTAAAACGTATAATTTTACTTTAGTAAAAAACAAAAATTCATGGACTTGGGAAACAAAAGAATAAATGTTTAGTTCGATTCGATACCACGATGGCGTTTCTGTTTGATTTTCAAATTGAAATCTCTCTATTCGTCTTAACCTGGAACTCAAGTAAAGTAAAAGCCTTTTACCAAAATAAGGATAACAACCTTTTGCAGCGGAAACAATTTTGCTTTTGGAAGTATTCAATGAAAAAAGTCAATGTTTGGTTCAGTTTATTACCACGATGGCGCTTCTAGTTGATGATTTTGAAGTTGCCTTTGATAGAAGTCAGAAAACGTCATGTCATATCGTGTGGCCCGAGGTAAATGCTGCATGCCCGACGAAGTGCCACTAATTGTATCTCTAGTCAGTGTAAGTGTTTTTTCAGGCCGAAACGAAAATTGAGTCCTCTTCTGAATGATAATGTTTCCAAAAGTTGGCTGGCTATTGGCCGTCGTTAACTTTCTTGCGATTGCAGCTGGCGATGAGCTTCTTGGCTGCGGCGGCTTTTTGAAGAGCCATGTACAAATTGACTTCTCCAAAGTCCTAATTAAGTTGTACGTGCAGCTGGAAATTTTACTAGATTAACATATTTAAAATATGGTATGTTTGTAGAGTTACCAAGCAAGGTGTTGTAAAAGATCGAACAAATTGTGCACCTAAGACTGGGTATTACTTCATTCCACTGTATGATAAGGGAGATTATTCATTACAGGTATGTTTATGGTTTGATCTAATATTGAAAGCTTTTAATTGACAATATTTGCTATAGTTGGAGCTGCCACCTGGATGGAGTTTCACACCAAATAAAATTGATATCTCAGTGGATGGCAAGACTGATTTATGCTCACAGGGAAAGGACATTAATTTTGTATTCAAAGGTTTTGGAATTGCTGGAAAAGTATTGAGTCATGGTAGTGCAATGGGCCCAGCTGGTATTAAAGTGAAGTTGATCTCAGAAAATGAAGTTCGAGATACTCTCACAGATGTAAAGGGAGTTTTTGTGTTCACTCCAGTGTTTCCAGGAGAGCATAAAATTGTTGCAAATCATGATAAGTATGGAATGATAAATAATTTTCAAGAAGCTTGTAATTCACCTGAATATTTTATGGTTTAAGATGGAAATTTATAAAAGACACTGTTTCCATCACAGTTAAAGAAGGAAATACCAACTTACAAGATGGTCTCCTCTCTGTAGCAGGATATGATGTCACCGGATCTGTCAAAATAGATGGCGTACCTATATCTGGAGCTAAAATCCTCATCTTTTCACAGGTAGCACCTTAAAACTAAATTTAAACATTACTAAATTAAGCTCACAGTCATTATATGTCCCCAGACTGTAAATGCCAAAGTGGGGCAATGCCAAACCACACTTCCAACTGGATATAAAGGTCCCAAACCAATCTGTCACGTTGCAACAAACGAAGATGGCTCCTTCACATTCCCCACAGTCTCAACAGGACAATACACACTGGTCCCGTTTATGGAGCAACCAATTCACTTTGAACCAACACAAATTGACTTCCAAGTCCAACTTGACTCGGTACAACTACCAACTGAATTCAATGTTGTTGGTTTGACTGCAACGGGGAAGGTCCAGGTCGATGGCAAGCCACTAGGTGGCGTTACAATCACACTTGACGATAAACAAACTTTTGTTTCTAAAGCTGATGGATCTTATGTGGTGGAGAAGATTAAACCAGGACAACATATGCTGAAGGCACACATGGATGATTATCAATTTGGAAGTGTAGTTTTTAAATTGTTACCTAGTTCACCTGTACTTCCCGTGATTAGTCCAACTGCGTTCAAAGTGTGTGGAGCTGTGATTACTGACAAGATGGAGCGACATTCGGTGTTGATGACAAAGATGGGGAGTACTGTTCATTTGGAAGTCCAATCTGACAAAGAAACAGGAGTTTTCTGTGAGTTTTTATCTAAGGGAAGATATGAAGTTCAAGTTAATGTCAAGGATAATGCTTTACAGTAAGTATTGTTCCTGGAAACACAAAGCGTTTGTGGTTTTACCTAATGTTTCTTGTAATTGTTATTTCGTTTAGATTCTTTCCTCTTATTCAAACTGTAGAAGTCTTCTCACCTCTTTCCAATATCATCTTCTCTCAGCTCAAAGTTACCGTTAGTGGAACAGTCATATGTATCAACCCAGATGTCTGTAAACGTCTGAAAGTCATTCTGAGGCCAGTGGATAAAGCAGATGAAATGATCGCGAATGTAATCGACGGTAAATACACGGTATCCGACATTCGTCCTGGTGAATACAGGCTTACGTTGTCTTCAAATCGTCTATGCTGGCAAGCCAATGAACACACCGCTGTGGTTTCGAATGCAACGTGGACAGCGCCTGCTTTTGTCAATACTGGTTATGCAATTGCTTTCATCTCTACTCATAACACGAACGTAATCTACGACGGTAAAACCATTCAAATCCCAAAAGGTACCTCTGAGCATTGTGTACCTAAACCTGGCAACTACAAGTTCAAGCTAGACAGTTGTCATAAATACGAATCGGATGTGGTCGACTATAAAACGACCCAAGACATCAATGAAATTGTCCTCACTGCATTGAAGCATAAAGCAACACTAGATATTGAAGCCAAGGAGAATTTAGGAGACTTGACGATGGTTTCTTCGATTGAGAACGTGAAGACTGTTCATGATAAACTCAAGTATAATGCAGCAAAAAAGGTCTATAGTTTGGAGTTGTATTTGAGTCCTGGCGACAAAGTTATTATAACACCACTATCTGGCACGGTGTTTTTTAATCCGCCGATTTTATCGATTACTGGAGAGGAGGACTGCGTGCATCTGGGCAGTAAATTTAGCGCTAAGCAAGGAAAGGTCTTTACGGGTCGTGTGACACCTGCTTTGAAAGGTGTGGTGGTAACTGTTAGTGGAGGAGCGTTGATGTTGACTGAGGAAACAGACGCGGAAGGAAAGTATCAATTTCCTCCTTTAGATGATATGGACACTTACGAAGTAACCGCGCAGAAAGATTCATATATTGTGGATGGTCCCAATGCAAATGGTGACTTCACAGCGAAGAAGTTAGCGGAGATTATTGTAGAAGTGATTGATAGGGATACCAAAGCACCATTACAGGTACCATTCTAAAGAAATGCGTAATTGGTTATGTAGTAATTCAACGGTTGTTTTTTCTATACAGGGGGCGCTGTTGTCACTCTCTGGTGCAGAAAGTTACAGGAAGAACATGCAAACAGATGGACTTGGTGTAATAACCTTTGGAGGTTTATCTCCAAGCGAATATTTCTTGAAACCGATGATGAAGGAATATTCTTTTGAGCCTACATCGAAGAGTATTAATGTGTTGAATGGAGCTACGGAGAAAGTTATTTTGAGGTTGGAAAATATCTGATATATATATAGCTGTCATTTTAATTATCTGTGTTGCTTTTAGAGGCAAAAGGATTGCTCATAGTGCCTATGGGCAGGTAGTAACTCTAGCAAGCACTCCGGAGAAGGACATGGTAGTCGTCGCTAGTGGAATTAACAACTGTACTGTCTACGCCGAGGAAGCAACAACTGATGCATCTGGGAACTTCCGAATTCGTGGCTTAATTCCACACTGTGCTTACAGAATTACTGTGAAAGAATCTCTCCAGGAAAATGATGTTATTGAAAGGGTGCTTCCTCATGCTATCACAGTTGAGGTAATTTCTTTTAATTTTCTCGCAAATGCTCATTCAATTACTGCACTCTTCAGCTCAATTATTTAATAAATTTTATTATTTTGATTTCAGAAAGTGACAGAAGATTTAAAGGACCTTCGCCTTATTATATTCCGACCTGCAAGCAACGTCGACCTTTACGTTAAAGTTTTCACTTCCAATGTAGACCACTACCGCAGTTTGCGCCTTAAAATCACTAGGGAGTCTGCACCTGCAGGCCTTGTACATAATCTCAAAGTAGACACTTATAAAGTGACAGCCGATAACAACATCGGCATCATGTTATCTACTCCATCAATTCCTTTGGATGGTAAAGTGTACTCCTTGCAATTGGAGTCATCTAATAATGGATTGGCAGGAAAGTCTACGGTGAAGACATTCACAGCTGATTCAAGTTATAAATTTGTTGAAGTTGAATTCACTGCACATGCACATGTCGCTGAACAGCAAATTAAGCAGGTGTCGACATTGACACTTATTTTCATGTTCATGTTAATGATTGTGGCTTATAATGGTGATAGAATTGTGGAGTTGTTGAAGAGTAATATTAAGTTACAGGGAGCTTTGGCCGGGACGTCAAAGACGAAGGTCTCTACGCCAGAGCATCATTTAGCTGATGCGGAGATAGAAAAAATTGTTGAGAATATCAATGCGCCGAAGAAGAAAGTGAAGTCAAAGCGGGTATAGAAAAGAAAAGAGAGATTGTCACAATTAGTGTTGGGAGGACGATTTGATGGGGATAGTTATTTGTAAACTAGCAAATTTAGTGTTTAAGATTCTCTACGTTGTGAGATGTTCATTTGTTGCCATTTCTATCAAGATAATATGAAACAAACAACTTTTTGTTATTATCACTTTGTTTCGTTTGTTTCAATCTGAATAGCTTTTTCCTGCCTTGTTCCGCTGACATGATGTTCCGTGAATATGATGTGAAAGCGCAGGAATGTTATTCCCTTTAGTGAAGGGGTAAAGATTGCCTTTGTAGCTGTTATGTTCTTAGTACCTACCCTCACTTATGTTTGTATATTGTGGCGCATGGCTACCACCCTCGAGCAATTGGTTGCAGTGGCATGGCAGCTTAGTTATCGCGTGCGTCGCTTGTTTGGTCGTTGCGGTGAACGCGATATATCCTGCAGACTGCAGGGTTTAGTCTGGCGCGACGCCTCCGGGAGCATGGAAGCGCTAAGTGCGAACCATGTGCAATCGCCGACGGCGCCAACAGGTGCCAATGAGTTGGTCACGGCGAATTATAATAAGCTATCGGATCATATTCGGAGATTGGCGCCGCAGGGCATTCAGTGCAGTGTCTTCTGCGGCGGGATTAATTGCAAGTATGAGAATCCGGACAATTGGACTGCGGATAATTTGGCTTTGCAAGGGATATATTCCAATTGGTGAGCGATTATTTAAATATTCAAGTTAGTAAATGTAGCTAATAATAACCATAAGGAAAATCATAATAGTGGCGTCTAGCTCAATCGGTAACGCGTCTAACTAGGAGTATGTCCTTATATATTTACACGAAATCCAGTCTAATTACCATTGTAGTTGATGCAGTATAATGAAGTGGAAGACGAGTACAGTGGCGGTCTGTACTGGCAGGGGGAATAGCATACCCCAGCGTCATGAATAAAACTATATTGCAGGCAAACCACTAACAATTCATTGATAAGCGACGTAAAATGAATATTTGATAGGAAAACATTAATGAATGGTGCAATGTTTATGCGAATGTATTACGTTTCAGTCGATTTCGTTTGTTTTGTTTCAAATATTAAAATGTATTTGCTAATGAAATTCTAAGTATTTATGATACTTACATTAAGATTTCTGGATTCCAAACATGGTGTCATATAAACATTATTCAAAATAGACAAAAGGGCGTCTATTTTAAGATCAGAGTGATAAGAATACTCTGGTCCCTTTTCGTACCTTTATGCCGGATGTAGGGTTCTGTGGTGTATTTCGGTTACAATCGACACCGTACTTGGCTTGTCCTCCCCAACCACAAACTGTGCCGCTTGCTGGAGCGTTTCTTCGGAAGGATGCAGAAGACTTCCGTCCTCGGTTCTAACTTCAACTCTCCCAGTGGAGCGTTCGCAGGATTTGAAGCCACGATTCATCTGCCGATTCGCAAGCCAGCGCGGTACCAAATGTGCTACCAAGGTGGTTCTTGTTGAAGATAAATTAATTAAAGTTAAGATATAATAATACTACTGTCATGCAGCTACACTAATATTTCTGGCACAATAAAGCTAATTAACGATTTGCTCGTTATTTTCCTGTTTGAAAATGGCGTCAGTAGTCCTAATCACATGTTATGTTAGCACGTCCCTCATTTTTCTAGTAGCATCTAAATGCACAACCCATAATTTCCAATTTTCCATGAAATATGCAGCAGGAGAAGTTGAAATCAGCAATCAGTATCCATCAATATGAATAAATATATCGATTTATCACATCGTTGGTATGAACTAGCACTCGCATCAAGTGCACGGACGATAAATACATCGTCATGTGTCATCAAAGAAATTTTTTCACACTCTACTCACCCAGTCTTTGAATTTGTCTATGTTGCATTGTCGAATATTTGAGAGTCGTGACCTACTTTATTCGCATGTTATCAACAGCATCAATGTATTTTGGGAGGAATGGAGTATGTTCATGGCATTTAAATTTTTCCCCCAAAATTATTTCCTCTTATCACTCGCGTGTAAGAGCATTTCATGTTGGCAAATGTTTCGAAAGCGTCATTTAGTGCACGACATTTATGCATTTAGACCTATCTGCAAATGGCAAATATGATTTGGAAACGTAGCTTTACTCTGGAATTTATTGATGTTGTGACATGCGATATGACGGGTTCCTTACATATGGTTACGTATCAATTAACGGTGATAACTCGTTGTGCGTGTTGGCAAATCAAAGATATCAGGCATATTGTGTGTTGTTCTGCATTATCAGCTGCATTGAAATGAGTGCTGTAATGCGACGAAACACTTTTCACCTTGGCTTCTTAACACTTCTTTGTTGTTTCAGGGTTTTTTAAGTTCTAAATTTACATGAAGCACTGATTTAAAAATAACAATGTACAATTTGTTTTACACTGTTTTGCGTTAATTCCACGCCGTGACCCTTGATAAAAACTTACATTAAGAGCATTGTAAGCAAACGCATCAAAAATATTTCCTAATGTTACGACATGGTAATCCAACATTATGGATTAACTTAGTGTGACCATATTTTGGGATTTTTGTGTGACGCAAATTATTCATTTCCGAAATTCCTTCCTAACTCAGTAACAATTCCAAACCAATTTAGGGCATTTTAGGGTATTTTCTGGGTGTTTATGTGGATTTTATTGATCTTGTCTCATGAAACATATGGAGAGAACATGATTTGTTGGCAGTGAGATTAAAAATAACTGAAAAGTTCTGCGTCACTTTCATATAGTTTATATATATGCATTATAAATTATTCATCGCGTTGTTTAACATTGTACATTGTGTACATTTCAATATACTTTCTAAGTTATTTTGAAGGAAGTTAAGTGGAGTTAAAATAAGATGGAAAAAATACAATAGTATCTTTAAATAGCGTAAAACCAATGTTGTTCTTATATCTGTGTGTAATAAAAGTTTAATTAATATTAATAGTCAGGAATGTTTTTGGTGGATCTTTGACCATAAAATGGTCTGATATTCACTGTATTGTTATACTTTGACACTTACTATTGCATTGGAGAGAAGAGCGCTTTGAATGAACTGATCTGACGATGGTCGTGGCTTATATAGCTAGCGTGAGTAGTGGGGCGGATGACGTTACCGTCGACTGCTTGTGCGTGAGAGTTACATCAGTAGCCGTACTCTGCGTTACATTGTCTTTGACAGATGTCGCTACTAGCAAGGTTATATTTAAATTTACTTTGTTGTATTAAAATAAGTTAAAGTATTGACACTTTAGAAGAAGGGAAAACCTTAAATATTTACAAAATGTCCAAGAAGACACATCGCAGTACAGTAAATTATTTAAACTGATAAATTAGATAAACTGATGTTCTGGAGAAGATCACTGAGACCATTTCCCCGAATCCAGAAATGTCTTAATACTAGTTGAAGTATAGAGTGGTGATTGATAATTGGGTAAAAAAATATAACTTACAATAGTACAATATGACAGTTAGTTTTCTTGCTAATAACATGTGATCAACGCTTATTAGGGCCATGTGCTACTCAAACACACATTTCCGGTAGTGCAACGCTTGTGCTGTTGGTTGCCTATTGCAATCTTCTAATCTAAATAAATGGATCTATTGGTGTTCTTAAGCAACCAAACCAATAATAAACTGATTCATGTATCCTGACGATAAACATAGTAAGAAAGACAAGAAAAATAAGCCCAACTGCCAATTTATTATGCTTTTATAATAATTCTAAGTTAATTTAATAAACAGTTTATGACTTATATCTCATATTCCTCTTAGCTTGGAAATGAATTGTAAATTGATTCTGTTTTCATAGCCGTAGAGGCATGAAAAATTGAAATTTCAATCAATAAAGCAGTAAATAGAAATAAGAGCAACAAAGCGATCACACGCACATGCCTGGTATTAGATGTCAATTTCATCATTTCATATGAATTCTAATAACAAGAGAAACCTACGTGAAGCACTAGATAATAATAGTTAGCTATTAATTTTTTTCTCCACCAAAGATTCCACCGCCAATTGGAGTAGTAATAATGATAGACTTGAAGGTCTATTGGTTTCTTAAGGTTAAAGTCATGTTGCAAGTTCACGCATCGTGTATATGCTTCCTACCCTTTGACATTGTTGCAGTGGTGAACATAAATATGGTAAACATGCAATAAAAACACCTTCCTAACGCAGGGATAAAAACCGTAAACAAGAAGTACGAAAATACTAGGCGCATAATTCATTTGATATTCTGACCTTGTCAGTGTAGTAATAAATACAACATAAGTGTCATGACATGTACTTTTAATGATTATTTATGTATTATTTAGGTTGTTGCTTTTGGTCACGAAGTATTTCATTTTTATTGTAGTGAGGTAACCTTCCTCCGACACTATTTTGTGTACGTCTATCACATTCTGGGCCGCATTTTTCCTCGTCAGCATGTCAACATTTCGACTTTAGAACAGAATGTACCCTACAATATTTTATTCCAACACCATGGCAAAATGTATGTTTATGTTGCGGATTCTGAGAATGAAGTGTCTTAGATTTATGATAAGGTTAGATTAGGTTAAGTTGTGTTAGATTAGCTTAGGTTAAGATAGGTTAGGTTAGATTAGGTTAGGTTAAGATAGGTTAGGTTAGGTTAGGTTAAGTTAGGTTAGATTAGGTTAGGTTAAGATAGGTTAGCTTAGGTTAGGTTAGATTAGGTTAGATTAGGTTAAGATAGGTTAGGTTAGATTAGGTTAAGTTGTGTTAGATTAGGTTAGGTTAAGATAGGTTAGGTTAGATTCTTAGTATAGTTCTGATAAGTACAGTGTTTTTGATTTGTTGAATAAAGCAGGCTGAAAATATTATAAAATAAAGTTTTCTCAATACAGTGAATTCTTTAAAATTTTGGCCACACGTGCAAATTGCCTGCACTGAAAATAAAATGTCCGTCCTAGTATTTGTTAGAGAAAGGCATAGAATAGTAGAGGATATAAATAGGTTTTAGTAATAATTTATGGAACATGATAAACGAGCCGATAAAAGGGTGGAATATGTTTTTAATGCAAATACTAATGCAAATACCATGCATGATCCGATAATGATTGTTTGTTTTATTAGGATAAGCAACTTAACTTGTGCCTATTTTGTTTACTTTATGACATTTGACATCATAAAATAGTCTATTAAATTATTGTTTTGTTTGTTGGTTAATAAAGAAAAGTAATTAATTGGGTTTTTTAGTAGCAAACAAGACGACAACAACAACAAGAAGTCATTAAAACTGTGTGTCTAGTTTGGTTGTAAATAAGATAAACTCAGTTGGGGTCAACTCTCTTAGGACATGCCCTTCATGTTTTATTAGGTAGTGCATGTTTAAACTTTTACTTTGTTTACTACTTTCCTTAGATCAATAGTATGTGGGTGTTCAATGGTTTTAGTATTATCACAACAAAGTGTTGTTATTCAAATGATCAAAATAAAGTCATAAGTACGAGGGTGGTTGAAAAAGTCATCTGTTTGAATTGAGTGATTTTTAAAAAAATTACAAAAATCAAGGCACAACATTATTGTTTAAAAGGCAACACATCTAAGCAGGCTAAAGAGAAGATATTTTGGTGACTCTGCATCTTCGATTAGGATAGAAGTGGTTTCATCGTTTTCGGAATGACCATTTGGGCACAACTGACCCTGGACGTTCTGGAGGTTAAAGTTACTACTCCAGAAATGGTTGATTAAATTTCTAGGTCTTCAGATAAATCAATTTGAAGTAATGACTAGAGGAGAATGATTTTATTCAAATGAGGAGGTTATTGCAGAAACAAATAGCTCTTTGTTGAAGTTGGTTAAATTATTGGGAAGGGATCATGAAATGAGAGGAGGGTTGAGGTGAACCAAGCGTTCTAAGTGACCCAAGCCAATACTACTCTTATTATGATTATTTTGTGGCATATGAATTTGGAGCTAGGTTTTCTTGAATTTGTAAAATCTAACCTTGAAATAAGTCCAAAAGAGGTCTTGGAATTTGTTACATTTACCAGATTGCCCATAAATCGGAAAGGACATTGGTCCTCAAATTTAACTCCCAATAATCCCAAAGATTCCGAATTCGTCAAGTGGTTGAATTCTTTGACTATTATGGTGACTTTTGATCAAGTATCGGATAGATCCCCCTAGTAGGTTTTGACCCACTTACACTGTTTATTAATTTCAGATTAAGAATTTGAAACTTGGGGTTACGAGTCGATTTTTATAAATCCGCCTGATTGGCTATGTCAGTTCCAGAAATTTGCTTGCAGTTAAACCAGAAAAACGTCGCCCAAATTACAACCACATCATTCGACCCTGGTGAAAACCCTATAATTTCAGGAAGTCGATATTTTACCTCTACCAATAGCTGCTTGCTTTGGTATCATTTAAATATCAAATTTTTTTTCTTTCTCAACATTTACTTCTTTTACAACCTTACACATTCCTATTCGTGTAACTAGGTTACAACAACTGAGTTTTGTCTCATTGCAAGTCCTTTAATTCCCGTACTTTATTGCATCCTGTTTTATTGTTCTCCTTGCTGCTCGTTACTCCTACTACCACCTAACCTTGTATTTTAGTGCGCTAAAGAAAGTGCGTGCAGGCCTGTATGGTATCACAATGCAAACTATTTATGTTAATGCAAGCTTTGTCATAGATCGTTTAAGGTACACATTACGAAATGAGTACGACTTATAAAAGCATATGAGGTTTGCACGACATTAGATCTTGAAGAGAGATTATCAGCAATGTGGTGGTGTTACAATACAACATGAGTAAAGCAACGAAATTTCATATAAAGCAATGAAGAACATGTACAAAAATATAAGAAGAGAAAAATTCATACAATGTTAGAATCGTTTGCCAAATTAAATAAAATATTATTGATAGACTAAGAAAATATCAATACTGTACAATACATTTGTTAGATGAATACGATAGGCAACTAACAGCACAAGCATTGCTCTACCAGACATGTGCGGTACTAGTATGTGCTTGAGTAGCACATGCTTTCAGTAGGCGTTGCTCATTTGAGCACACGCTCTAAACTTAATAGCCGTTGACCAGATGTGACGTCGTGATGTTCTCGAGGGCGACAGAAAGGATCTTATCGGGTATGCCAATTGTAACATAAGTTAATTGAATTATTTTTCTTCTAAAAAGACAATAGCTGTAACTGCTTAATCCTGATTAGTTGAATCAAAAATTGTTACTTGTGTTGCCTAAAGTTTCAGAGTGATGTTTTTGAGTAATTCCATCATAACGTTCGTATTTATTCATAGAAACATTTAAAATAAGTAACAATGATTTGATTATAAATGCTATTAAATTGTGTGCAACTATAATTGTAATATTTTCTATGGTTTTCAAGTAATTAATCAATGAAGTTTGTGTTTTGTTGAAAATTAGCTACGTGATGACATGTTATGCAACCATACATACATATTATGTTCATTCTAAAGCTTACGAACAAAGCAGAGAAGAAAAATAATATAATTTGCACGTTTTTCATTTGTTTTCCCACTTGTTGGTGTTGAAACCTGTGATTGTACGACGTTAAAACGGGAAAATGGGCTTATCACATGAATTGGAACGAACGTACAATGAGTTTATTCATAACCTCAGAATATCTCCTCACTCAGAATGGATTATTTTCGGAGCATACACTTTTCTTATCTTATTGCTTATTTGTTATCAGACATGCCTCTGAATTTTTGTTTATTCTGAATAAATCCAACCACTTGTAATGATGATGATGATGATTGATTTCTTTCTTCTAATATTTTCAGGATAACCGACTACATCCTGGCTATGGCACGACCAAGTACAGTGCTCATTGTACAAAAAAATATCATTGAACAATTTCACAGGTGACAAACTCAGAACAATTATTTTTTCCTCAATCTGCCATCAACTATTCACGGGAAAAAAAGTTGCAGACACTTTCGCTTTTAAATTTAGTAAATGTTGGTTGCATTAAAAAGGTACAAAGACTAGGTTATTACACACGGTGTTTTATTTTTTTAATGCTATGCAAGGTATTTAATGCACGACACAGAAAACACATTTTTTAATGTTCCCGAGAGTACACGTGATGGATTATGAAAAATGGTAGGTACTGACTATTTTCATGTGTTTCATGTACCATTCCTTGACTGTGTGTTGGTGGCACCCATATAACGATTTGAACGCCGACAGTCTGGGCATAAAATCCATAATTAATCTGCAATGCCCCAGGGAGCACGCCAGTTGCGGGCCGCCCCTAGAGGACACGGGATTTTCCTACGATCCGAGTATTTTTATGGAGAATAATAGTAAGTATTTAATGTACAATGTACAATTCTAGTTATAGAAATAGTAATTGCTAACTTCGTTTAAATCACGGATCCCCAAAGTCCGCTACGTTCATCAATTTCATCATAGCAAAATGACCAGTTTTCTATGATGAAAAATTGAACCAAAGTAAGCTTTTGGTCTGGTGAGAAATATCGGGCTCGTTGAAACTCAGTAGAATGCATTTACGGTGGAAGATTGTTTGATGAATAATTTCGGTTATGTGTTTGGTTAATTAGGATTAAACAAATTTCTGACACTGGGCTTTAACAAAAAATAAACAACCTAGAGTAAGCACAGCAAACAACAGATTGGTGCGGCCACAGGTTTGCAAAAATAGGTCCATTATGATCTTTGTACTTCCAGTATAACGTAGAGTTTGGAATTGAAAACAAAAAGAGTTAGGTTAGGTTAGAAGTCGCCTCCTGTATTAATTCCGCGGACACTTGCCCAAAATATACAGAACTGGCCAAACGATCCACCAGGGATTATTTACTATTAATACACATTGTCAGAATACAATTTGATTTCAGTTGAAATGAAATGGCTTAGCCATGATATGACTGATTGCCCTTCGAAAATTGACACTAGTAGAGTGTATTTATATGTTGTGCAAGAAGTCACAAAATTCTAACATGCCGTGTCAATTATGTTTCCAATTGAAATTGAAAAGCGCTGAATATGACTTCCTCCTATCTATCCAACTAGTGTTAAACACCTCTAACAACATTCTGCATCGACAACTAGGCTAAACGAATATAAATCAATATATTGACATGCGTCATTATTTTACGCCAACAATACTTGTCTACCTGGGACTATATTCTTTCAATATTAACCAATTATTGCTAGTAGAAAAACAACTAACCTAGCCATGCCTGATAAGTACGAAACACGAACCACATTTTCAATGTAAAGTATGACACGTGTACACCATGTGGATTTACATTAATGAGACACGCACAATCATCCACATAATGCACTACATCGAAAAGCATCGAAAGGTGAATGTTGATTAAGGGAATCAATAATTGATTTTGCTTACATAACCGCAAGTGTCATACGGAGACATGTTAACCGTGTTAGTTTATTAATGTACCAAGGCACTAATGATTGATATTTTCAGTTTATTACTACAACTTCACTTGGAAAGATTATGGGGATGCGACACTGGGTGGATTGCTGGATATGGTGAAGGTGGTAGCTTTCGCTGTAAGTGAAGGAAGAGTGGCAATTCATTGCCATGCAGGTAAAAAAAGTGTGGAGGAGGAGAAGGCAATACTATGGTCATTAAAGTGGATCAGAAGAAAAAGAATAGGTGGGAGTGGGTACTGTAGTAATAATTTATGTTGGGATTTATTTTTTAGGTTTAGGACGAACTGGTGTACTGATTGCATGCTATCTGGTCTACTCCTTAAGGGTCCCAGCTAATGCAGCTATAAAATACGTAAGATTGAAACGTCCTGGATCAGTTCAAACCAGAGGACAAATTATGTGCGTTCGACAATTTGCTAACCACGTTCTTCCAAATCTAATCACATTTTATATCAAGTAAGTAATAGATATGGTCCCACTAGAGTAATGTGAGTGAAGGTAGTTGAAATGTGGTATTCTGTATTTAATATCATGAACAATGTCTTTGCGGTAAGTAGCACAAGGATAAATATCTCCTAACCTGAAAAGGTTTCCATTAAGCTTAAAAGAAACCCAGCTAAGTAGTAAATCTTCTTATCGTATTATTTGACCCAATTAAGTTAATTTAATAATTTCGATTGCCCTCTTTTGTAGGGAACACAGTTTGAGAGATAAACACATGAAGGACTTCACACTTCAACGCTTTATCAAACGACAGAAAATTGCTCTGCATGGCTACGAAGAGCGGAATTACAAATACCTCCCCAAGATAGTGCACAAAATATGTGAAAGGATTCTGAAGCTTAGTGGAGGTGATATTGAGGATATCCCAGGATCCAGTACTCCATTTACCACTGATTTTCTTTCTTCCAAGATGGCGACTGTCACACGACATGAGAGCATTTATAGTTTTAATAGTCATTTAGATGAGAGTAAGTTTCCAATAGAGCAAAGCATTAAGAAGCTGTTAGTTAATATTGAATAACATTTCAGTTCATCTGCTTAGTCCCACATCCATTCACTCTCCATCATCAAGTAACTCCGACATAATGAGTTTGGGTTCGGCACCGCCAAGTCCAAACCCAGAATCGGAATCAACTGACGCTCTGGATTCATTTTCAGGTGACTGACTTGTTGCCACTAACTGCTTATTTCTAAAGTAATAATTAGATTTGCTTTTGGAACTAGATGATATGTCACCTCATGACCCAATAGAGAACAAATGTTTCCACGCGTTGGAGATGCACAAATCTTATGATGACGAGAAAGCGTCCAGTCCAGAAACGCACCTTGTTTATGACATTGGGGAAGTGGTAGAAGCATTGATAATGGCTGATATCAATCTGCTATCTTACGACAATAAGAAGCAGATTCGACATCTTCAGGAGCAGATCAATTCGTCGAAATTGGGCTGGTTGAAGTTGGAGAATCTGAATGATGTGAAGATTCTAGCACCAATGTTATTTGACTGGTTGGAAACCTTAAAGAAACCAGTGTTGAATAGAGATAATTTGGAGAAGATTGTTATACATTATAAGCAACCTGATTTTTGTTTGAGTAAACTTGAAGAGGTATATAATCGGATATCCAATCGTAGGTGATTTTCGTTAGCCTTTGTTTGCATTTTTACAGAATTCTGCATTCTTATTGGAGTACTTACTCCTGTTTGTTAGTAAGCTGCAAATTTCCAATGAAAGTTTAAACGGTGCATTGTTGAAACGTATTCTAGCTGCATTAACTCACCAGTATGTTGCTCTAAGGGAAATTGGTATTCCATCAGGTTGGTTTACTTGTTACCTATCAACACATGTTCTCATTTGGTCTAATATTGGTGTAGGTCGTGGTTTTATCAAACTCCGAGATGGTACAATGCACTGTGCATTAGAATTCATGAATACACTACAACTATCCATTGATTTGCACCATAGACAGCTGAAATCATCGCCCAGGTTTGAATTCAGCAGCGCTTATCCTGACGACGAGTCCGACGTGGAAAACGGCTTCCATGATTAATTTATTTTCAATGTTGTGCCTTGGATATGGTGCATCTTGTAAATTAAATCTACCTGTATCCATTCTGTAACAATCAAAGTGTCCTGATGAAGTTGTTGATGTTAATCTGGAACATTCCAAGAGAGCTTTGTTTGTAATGACCTCAATTCAATTATATAATTTGATTAAAGACTGTCAAAAACGGTACTGCCTTCTGTGTATGTACTTTGTGGAAGGTTATGTGTGTTTGTCGACGCACGGTGATGACTGGATGAGTTTGGTGGCGAGCGGCTGTGAGCTGGTGTCCATGGGGTACTGCGGTGTGGTGGCGATCACGACGTACCATTGTGTACTGGAGTGCGATGAGGGACTTTTCTGTTGTTGTGGATGACGGAAGAATCCATGGTTCACGTGGGTCATCCAATCTGATTGCGGTGGATGGATCTCCGCCCGAGCGCCGTAGGTGACCGAAACAAATGGCTGGACTGGCCGCTGTGGATGACCAGGAACGACGTGCTGCGGCGGACTCCCGAAGCTGACTCCCCGTACTGGAGGAAGGCTCTGTCTTTTTATAGGGATGCGGTGCTTGTGCATTCGGGACGTGCGTGGCGTTCCTGCAACGTGGTGCTGACGCTGCATCTTCCGAGTCGGATGAATGTGGGGATTTAACTGAAGGTGGCTGCTGTATTGGCATCGGACGTGCGTACCGTTCTTGCAATATAGGGATTCATACAACTTTTTACGATTTTGCTGCATTCTTCAAATCATTTTTGAGAAATTTGCAGGAAAGGCACAATTGTTTTTAGTAAACAACCCATTGAATTTAATTAATTCTTCTTGGGATAAACAACGATATCTCTAATTTAATCTAGAAATTGACCACTTTTTGTTTGTTTCTGGAATATTATTAGGAAAATGAGTCCTAACTAAGAAACTATGATCATTATGAGGTTTTTTATCAATTAGTCATAATAATGCTTGCGTTAATTAAAAAAGATTCAAACAGAAGAACAAATTTAATCTATTTTTGTGTTTTTAAAAAAGAATTTTTAGAAAATATGGTTTTTAATAGGAAATCTGCTAAAGCTAGATTAGAAAAAAAAAACTTTTTCTAGCCAAGGAGCTGTTCTATTGACTTATATTATAAAAATCAAGGTCAATTTTAGTCTATTGTTTATATGTTTACCACAATTTGCTTAAAAATCTAGCGCTGAAGATCAGTTATGTAAATTATATATTTGAATGTAGGCAATATTGTAAATTATTTCTTAATTTGAGGGTTATCACCTAATATCAGCTGATTTGAATGGATTTCGAATAATGTTCGCAAAGTTGAAATTATGTTCAATACTGCACCTAATATTGGGACTTGGTATCAGGGTCACAGAAAATATTTAGAGGTATTTTCAAAGGTTGGACGAAAACCAGATACTTTCTAATATATTCTGCGATCCTGGTACAATGTTGAACATAATTTAACTGTACACACATTTATTGAGATTTACCAAGGTAACAGAATATATTAAGAGGTATCAGTCTTATAACTGGACAGGTTCCTCCAGTTGAACTAGCAGATACAAAAAAAAACTAAACAAAGTTAAGAATGAAAATAAACTGAAATGGTAAAAAATTATTACCCAAACTTAACCTTAATTTTAAGACATTGTAGGGGTTTAAGTAAACCCCTACAATCTTTCACCTCATCATGCCATTTACCGAACCCGCATGAATGCACGCAACATTGTACCACGGTGCATAAACATCACGCCGGACAAACACCCGGTGCATAAGCACCACGCTG
>JAODGC010047292.1:8248-27489 GCA_027574925.1 Ecitoglossa quadriceps | reverse complement strand
AATTAACACGTTGCAAGTCTGATTTAGGATGATTTAATATTTGTTAGAAAGCTGATCAACATCATCGCTTTAACCTAACTTTAAACTGTTTCCCTTTGAGTACTTGCTAAGCATTGGATAACTTTTACGATTTATACCATTTGCTACAATTACGTGTACATTGAGGTCTCACGACAATTACCTACAACACCAGCTGGCGCAGTACTCTCTTTTCCACTTGTTTTATTTCTTTTAAATGGATCAGTATCTGTAGATTGGAGCAACAACTAATTGCTATCCTGGTACGAATGCTTACTAGGCGTATGGCGTGTCAGTTACGCAATGGAACAAAAATGTACTTAGCGATACGGTCTATATTAAATATCGTATAGTTAATTTTATGCATTACATTCTTCTTATACAATTTGAAAATGAGAGATAATTAATTGCTTATAATTTGCTGGATTGTATCAATTAGAATAATGTTGTATAGGAAAATCCGGAAGACTTTTTAATGCTAATTATGAAATATTTTCTAACTGTATATTTATATAATTAATAATATTTAGTTTTTTATTTATTAAAAAGGGGTTATTAAATTTGTTGACTTTTTTTAAAGAAATGACAATATACTATTGTAAACACGAATATACTCGAAGTGTCAATTGCGGTCTTTTTGTGTGTTTTGACAACACCAGGAGACAGTAGTGCCAACTTCAACAAATGTACCAACATTTTCAATGCAAAATACAAACCAATGCTTAATTATTTTCTTTGTGGTCAATAGAAATTGACATACATTATAATTTCCGTATATTAATTAGTATTCCGAATACGGTATAACAGTAAATATTTATTGGAAACAGTAGAAAACTATATATATTAATATGTGAAGAAGGTGCCGTTTTCGGATTTGTGGAACTTCTTATGATTTATGCTTTGGTCAATATTTTTCTGAATTGAGTTATTTGTAGTTTCACGGTTTTTAACGGAAAAAAACATAAAAACTAATTGATAAGAATGTATACATTTTTGTTTACACGAATATACCCGAAGTGTCAGTTGAGGCCTTCTCGTGTGGTTTGACAGCAGCCAGAGACAATAGTGCCAACTCATACAATTGTACCAACATTTTCAATGCAAAATATAGAGTAATCCTTAATTATTTTCTTTGTAGTCATTAGAAATTGACATCAACTATAATTTCCATATATTAAGATTCCAAACATGGTAAAACTGTAAATATTTATTACGAGTAGAAATTTATATACATTAATTTGTGAACAAGGTGCCGTTTTCGGATTTGTGGAATTTTTTTAATTTATACTATGATTAATATTTAATGTGAATTGACTTAGTTGTAGTTTTCCGGTTTTTCTAGAAAAGTACATTACAAGTAATTGATAAGATTGTATACTTTTTTGTGTACACAAATATACCCAAAGTGTCAGTTGAGGTCATTTTGTGTGTGTTGACAGCAGCTGGAAACAATAGTACCAACTCAAACAATGTACCAACATTTTAAATGCAAAATATAGTAGACTCATGTTTATTTATTTTCTTAATAGTCAATAGAAATTGGCATAAACAATAATTTCTATATTTTAATATTCCAAACACGGCATAATTGTATATTTTATTAGAAGAAGTAGAAAATTATATACATTAATATATAAACTAAGTGCTGCGATAAAAAGTATATAAAAAGTAATTAATAAAGGTAAATAGTTTTGTTTTGACTTTCACTCAAATATCATAAGTAATTTTAGTAAGCCAAACCCAAACTTATCACTTAAAATTCAATTTCTTCTCTACTTTTCAAACCAACACTAATCCATTTAAATGAAATGTTTAGCATATATTTTCGATCATAAATAATATCACCTTGATATTTCAGTATCTGAAATCATCTAACCAACTCTAGCTCACTCTGCAGCCAAACTAGATGATACATTTGAAAGAGAAAGTGCAATCTCTTTGATTTACTTGCGGCATATTGAAGTAATGTAGCCAGTCATCTCTATCGTCCATATCATGAATTCACACACATCCACTTGTTTTTATCTCTGCATTTCGATGTCTAACCTCACCGGCAATCAAACTATACCAACGATATAACAACTGTTAGATACGAGCAGGAGCTGTCAGAATCTCTCTTTGACAGTCGAATGTAATAAAGGTAAGAAAAATGTCAATTTCATTTTAATAGACACTCATTGTCTTTATATTACTCGTGATACTCGTATTACCACACGATATAAATAGAAAATGTGTAGCAGCAGCAAATTGTTAGGTAGATTTCACGTGAGTATGTTTTATGAACAAATGACAGACAGTGGAAAGAATTCATTGGGAAAGAAATTGCCAATTGGCATCATCGAGAAAGTTGAAGCGAGTTGGTCAATGGGTAATTGCTGTTGCCGTTGAGGTTAATAATTCCCTAGATAAATCCTAACTGTGTTTGTTTTCGATCGGTGCAAGTGATTTGCGAACAAATATTGAAATCGAATCTTCGCGAATGTCTAGGCCAAGCTATTGTTCTACTTTATGTAATTGCAGAGATGCTTACGATTAGCGCATGTACATAAGGTACTGATTACAATTTATGGGAATTAATGTCAAGTACAGTGGTTTGGAAAATACAACGTGAGCGCATAAATGGAAATCTAAATGTAGGTTTCCTATTTGTGTGCGGTTAAAGTGATATTGGCCCACATTTTTACATGTGCGTACAAATGTTTTCTTTTTCATTCTGAAAGAAAAGTTTGCTAATGTAAGATTGCACGCTGATCACTTATTCAATTAAACAAGATAATAGCTTTAACGCAAATGTAAATATTACTAAAATGAAATTTGTATGATAAAAGTGATTTTAACTGCGATTTGTAAGCATAATGTTAAATTGAAATAATTTATTAAATTTATCATTTTTCTTTAAATCGAATAGAAATTGCTATGCTTGTAGTCTTTTTATTAAATAAACACTATTGAAAAAATTGGATTATAATTAGGATTTCCTCGGTTTCTAGGCATAAACAAATTTCTTTTAATTATGTTTGACTTCTGAAGAGTATTGCCAGCATATTGCATTTTAAATCCTTCTTAATCGCAAGATTACTCCTTTATTTCAATAATTTATGTGGTGTATTTTGACAGCAGTTAGAAACAATAGTGCCAACCTCAGCAATTGTACTAAGATTTTCATTGCAAAAACATAAATTGATATTTAATTATTTACTTTAAAATCAGTAGAAATTGGTGTAAAATGTAATTTCTATATATTAATTAGTATTCCAAACATGGCATAATTTAAATATTTATTAGAAGGACTAGAAACTTCTATATATTAATATGTGAACAAGGTGACATTTTCAGATTTGTGAAACTTCTTTTACCAAGGCATAAATCTTGGCAAAAATTTTATCAGAATTCAGTTATTTGCAGTTTCATCGTTTATATGAGAAAATAAAAAGTATTTTATAAAAGTATATACACATTTGTACACACGAATATATCCGAAGTGTCAGTTGAGGTCTTTTCGTGTGTTTTGACAAGACCAGGAGGAGGCAGTAGTGCCAACCTCAACAATTGTACCAATATTTTAAATGCAAAATATAAACTCATGTTTATTTTTATGTTTTGTAGTCATTAGAAATTGGCATAAAATATAATTTCCATATTATATTCAGAACAAGGTATAATTGGAAATATTTATTAGAAGATGAGATGTAATTATGTGCATACCCATGCTTACATCATCTAGTTTTGCCGCTCGGTAGCTGGACCGTTGGTTCAGGAAGATGCAAACCTCTTCTCAGTTTTAACAACAACACTCTTAACGGAGGTCTTAACAAAATTTCATAATCAATTTAATGGTTTTGAATTCCGGTAAGTATTGGCAAGTAAAGTTATAACAAATTGGGTTCTTAGCAAAGAAGACCATTAGGTATTTTATTTTTGTTTACGTTTTTAATGTCTTCTTCACAAAAATAATAAAATTGCTAAACAGCTATTGTTTATGTTTGCAATATAACTCTGATATTTTAGAAACATGTTTATTCTGGACTTGACTGAAGTTGATTTTAAAATTGGGCATTAGCATAGCCCAACGTTGGGTTTATTATCGTCCTTAAATAGTATCGGAGACCCGATACAATAAAAGTGCCGACATATAAATAAAAATGTGAGCACAAAAAAAATGAGGTTGAAACGGAATGTTCAGTTGACTCAAGGAATTGTTCGGAGGCGGTGGGAGATTAATGGTGGTCAGAAGCTTTTGTCGGTCTATCAATAAATTTGGTAGGTTGAGTCCAGCTGAGACAGTATGATCATATGATATAATTGTCATTCACAATTATGATATTTGGCAATATTGTGCTAAAAATAGTTGGAAATTTGTGACATCAATTCAGATTTGCAATATGTAAATTTATTGTCATATTTCTATGGTGGTCGAAATCCAAAGCGAAATGGGGAACACAATTAACAAATTTTCAAATACGAATATAATTACTTGGGAGTATTCGTATTTTGATTTTCAATGTGGTGGTAATTATCAAATGATATTCTTATACTTAGAGTGTATTCTACAATTATTATTTCAGAATGCAAAAAATGCAAATTAGGACACAAATGTGAGGAGAATCGTCGTGTTCTCATAATTGAACGAGAAAGCAAGGCAACGTTTATAGATCCTAATAATACTTCTGTAACTACGGTTTGATTATAACAAGCATTATGTCACAATAAGATTGAAATGCATTAAATTATGTTACATTATAATTGTTGGTAGCAGATTCTTTAGAGTGTATACGTGGGTCGTTTGAAAGTTGTCACAAAGCTAGAGCGATGACATTACTGACGCGTAATGAGGTTATGTTGAGTTTGTAGCATCTCTTGGAAGCACACACACCAAGTTTCAGGTAGATCGGTCAATTTCTTTGTGGTTGACATTTGTTTGTATTGAAAAAGCCAACTGAGTTTCAAAAAAATTGCCGAAATAGAATTAGAATAATTTATGAAAGGCAAAACACCTCAGGACATCAAAGAGAAGCGTGATAAACATGGTGAGATAAGCTGAAAGGTCTAGACGTCTTGTTGAGGTTACTACAGCACAGATTATTAAAAAATGATGCGTGCGATTTCTAGTATTTCTACATAATATTCAACATCAATATGTGGATATGATAAAGCTATCCGAAAGATGGGTGCCATGATGGATCTTGAGCAAAAACGAAATCGTGCGGAATGTTGCAAGGACGGTTTGCAGCTGTACCAGACATATCCGAAAGGTATTAAGCGACGTTTTGCCACTGTGAATAAAACTTGGTTACATGACTATATTTTTGTGTTTACAGAACTAGCTAGCAAAAGGAAATCTGTGCCAAAAAATCGACTCTTTTTATTTATTGTTATTGGATGGTTTCAAAATCAATCTGCAAGAAAAACGCACCCGATTGGCTCATTAAACGACAACGCACCAGCTCAGACCCTAGCAGTTGTGGTCGCAAAATGGGTATTTATAAAACTTGACCAAATCCAATTATTTAGAAAAGCTCCACTAACTAGTGTAACGTTGGACGAAGTGTATAAGCCTAAAAAAAGGTTACGTTGGAAAATAATTTTAAAAAAACTTTACCGCAAACGATTAAATTTTAATTTTTGAAAAGACTTATTTAACAGTTCTCAAATCTACTATAAAATTTAGCAACAACAATAAGAAATAATTTCATATATTTCAATGTTTTTTTTTGATGTTATACTTGTAATAATCACATTCTAGTCATAGAAATATCATTAGGATGTAATGAAGTAGCTTTGCCTTCACGTTCTATTACGAGAACACGACGATTCTCCTCACATTTGTGTCCTAATCTGCATTTTTTGCATTCTGAAATAATAATTGTAGAATACACTATAAGTATGGGAATATCATTTGATACTTACCACCACATTGAAAATTAGAACACGAATATTCCCAACTAGTTGTATTTGTATTTGCAAATTTGTTAATTGTGTTTTCCATTTTGATGTTTTTTTTTTCTTATGTGGACCACATATCACAAATAATTTATATCTATTTTAAGGTCATGCAAAAATTTTATATTTTGTTAAAAAATGGCCAAATATCATAATAGACAATGACAATTATTTCCTATTGTCACACAACTGTATCAGCTGGACTCAATCAGTTTGATGGTAAACTGATAAAAATTTGCGGCCACCATTACGGTTCCACCGCCTCCAAACAATTACTGGAGTCAATTTGACGTTGGGCATGATTGTAAATGGTCGTTTCATTGGGCCACAAAGTTAGATATTTCAACAACTAAAGTTCATATAGTAAGTAGTTGAATTGTTATAAATAGCGTAGCACTGTACAACACTTTTGATTACAATTTTTACTTGCAGTTTTGCATACAAAGAAATATTTAACCTAATTTTTTGTTCTCAGGGTTCTGTTATATAAATGGAATGTCTAAAACAACTTGAAGTGAAAAATTATCTCTTGGAGAAATTTCATCAACCATTGACTTTATTTGCTAAGTTCGACTGCTATTGGAGCTATTCTGAAATTAATGACTATCGCACTGGGACAATTGGTAATGCGCTGGATTGTAAATCAGAAGTCGCGGATTAGAATCCTAGCAACACAAGAGAGCGAGGGAGCATTGGGATCATTGAAATTGAGTTGCCTGGTAGAATTGAAGAAATAGAGAGGACTGAATATAATCCATTGTATAAGGAATAAATAATACGAAGAATATCTGGGTATTTAGAATGGGAAAATATGGAAAAGCAAGGAAAGTTAATAGCAAGAGTGAGATATGGGTCGGTGGGGCGGAAAACAAAGAGATAGATGGAGAATTAGTATAGGGTATGCAAGATCTGTATGGAAATAGTGTAAACAAAGGAGCATGTGTTTGTGGATTTTAAAGGAATCAAGAAAGGTATAATGCGTAACAGAAGAAGTTTGAGACTATGCATCAATGCAGGTAGGCAGGAATAAGGCACCTGGACAAAGTTAATAAAATGGAAGAGTAAGGCATACACAACCAACATGCACCAATAAATCAGGAAGGGGGAAAGTATAGTTTAGAAAGAACTAAATTTTACATGTGGATGTATAGAAAGAGGAATTAAATGACAATAAAGAATATATTACTACTACCTGTAATATATCCAGTCGGAGGGTGCAAATTTCATGTACCACAAATATAAAAATGAATAAGGAGAGTATAGTTTATAATATTTCTAAACTTACCAGGAATAAATTCACCAGGAATAGGAAACGGGTATAAACCATCTTAATTTAACCCAGGATATTTTTAAAGATCCAACAACAAGTACTCTTTGTAATAATATGAAATCACCTCTACTTTTTATTGTAAATTCACGATTCAATATTTAAAACAACACGACTTTATTTAATAAGGTCGGTAATTTGAGGTGTAATGTTTAGTTTATATCTACAAAAATCTGTTTTATTGAGTCGACTTGGTCTTCGCAAACCTTTGAAAAATAACTTTGACCCAGGTATAGAATGCGATAACACTTGTGGGACAGCCCTGCAGGATTCCATGTAGATTCGCCATTGGTCTGTTTGAGTTTCGGCGCTTTTTCTGCAGAAGTTTTGGCAGTTACACAAAACGCTTGATTGGTTTTGTCCCATTAATGCATCAATGTTGCCAAATTTTAAATGAGAATGCAAACATGGTTGATGAATTTTGAGAGAATTAAATACTGAGAGTTATTTTAAAGTGATTGAAATTGTCAAATAAGACAATACGTGGTTTTGCTTTTTGTTTGTTTGTGATAAAACAACACAACCTGAATACTTCAATGGTTGTGAATGGTGTTGTGAATAAATGTCAAGTTTAAATTTGAGAGTGATTGAGAGCACAAAGTTGAAATGTTACATAAAATAACCCTGAAGCATATGCTAGTTAAAGTAATTGATATTTTAGTGGTGTTGTTCATATTCTAAGTCTTCGTTACTTGTCGATGTCTAGTCACGTGGAATGCACACCTTCGCTGGAGCGAATGCAATTACCATTCGCAAGTCAAGGAAATCTAGTTTTAATGTGAACGAATGTTAATTTCGAGATTACGTCAACGGGAACTCAACTCTGGTACATGTAACAAACAACATGCATAACACATTATTCTAGTTGAAAAACCAATCTCGTGAGTGTATAAATCTTGGAACAAAACTATTTCCCAACTTTGACAATGACCTCAACTTTAATTCTCACATTAGCTAGATACATTTAGCTTTATTTTCTCTGGTCTACAATAAAGGAAAGTGTCTCGTAAGAATGTAAATTATTTACTCTGATTGGTTATTTATTTTGATGTTTTTTGTTCTTATGGAGAACACGTATATCACAAAGGATTTACATCTATTTTAAAGTCATTCAAAAAATTTCAAATATCTTGTTTCATATTGTCATACAATTGTATCAGCTGGACTGGACGTAACCTACAAGATTTGTTGATAGACCAACAAAAGCTTGCGGTTACTAATATTGCCCTACCCCACCACCAAACAATTTCTTGAGTTGACTTGATGTACCCCAGCTTTAACTTCTTTTTTCTTCTTTTTTATATTTCTATTAGCTCTGTACAGCAATTTTGATTACAACTTTTAATTACAGTTTTGCATCAAAGAATCAAATTAATTTTAAATCAAAAATTTGTTTCTCTAGCTTTTCTTATATGTATCAAATGTCTAAAACAACTTGGAGTGAAAAACTATCTCTTGGGGAAATTTCATCAACTATTGACTTTATTTGCTAAGTTCTACTGCTATTGGAACAATTCTAAAATTAATGACCATCGCAGTGGGACAATTGATAATGCACTGGATTGGAAATTAGTTGATTGCTGATTAAAGTCCTCGCAACATAAGAGAGCAAGGGAGGATTGGGACTATTAAACATGGGTTTTATTCTCCCCCCCCCCCTCTTTCTCACCCAAAAGGAACAGTAGAGTTACCGGGTGGTCAGTGTACTAATTCTCAACTTTGACAATGACCTCAACATCAATTCCTACCTACATTAGCTAGATATATTTAGCTTTATTTTCATTAGTATGCAATAAAAGAAAGTGCCTCCTAAGAATGTAAATTATTCACTAGATGTTGCAGGTATAATGATCCCATAATGTCCTGGCGGCATCTGAAACAAGAAGTACATACACTTATTATTCTCCACTTGCAGCAGTCATAATCGACTTGCCTTTACGCATTTGAGGAATTGCAACGCATGCGATAAATATCACAGCGTGCCTCTATAAAGAGCGAAGGTTCTTAGCATGGACTGGCTTGGACCACGCAGAATATCAGCAGGAGAAACCGTTCTGATTTTCTACTTTCACTGGTAGCGGATACAGCGGACACTGCGTAAAAGAACCGTTGGCGGCACATAAATACTCTCAATGTTATTAATAACTGTTAGTTAGCTTCCATTATAAAGATTATTATTTACGTAGCGTGCAATTGTTAGCAAAACTCTTGAAGTGAAGGTCATTTCCGTGTTTTGCATTTGATTGTATTTTTACTTCCGTCATTGTAATTGCTGAGTAATTATTTAGGATGTGCTTTTAATTGTTGCTATTTTGAAGCACGCAACATAAAATGGCATTGCATATGTTCGAATAAGTAATATGGTCCAAGTGTGGCATAAGGAAATTGCTGTCAGTCATGAACCTGAATGTTGCAAGCAAACATTGAACCAAATTCATTAGTTTCTTATGACAAGTCATATATTTGTCATATGGAACTAACGAGTAAAATTAAGGCGTTAAACTTGAAGGTAAATTCGAGTCTGCACACTTTGATTTAAACAAATCTTTTATACAATATTGTGTTTTGTTGATGTTGGGTATGTAGTGCAGTGTAGTGATCTGCTGAATATTTGAGGTTAGAAAGACGTTTACAGCATGTTACCTTCTTCGAGGTGCAAAATTGTACAACTCTGATTGAGATTAAATGTAATCTCAGTTGAAAATAGAAATAAAATATATATATTGCAGTACATATAAATAAATATTTATTTTGCTAATTATTCATACCGACATACACATATTCCTTTAGTTGAAAACAACAACACATTGGAAACAGTCATTTATTTAAAGCATTTTCAAAGATTTCACAATTACTACAGTTAAAAATAATTAATTATACTTCATTATTGTAGTTTCTTTTGATGAGAGGTTAAGTACGGTGTTGGTTTATTGCTAGCTTGGGTAACAGTACACTGTCAAACCACAAATTTCTGCATTAGGTATATAGCTCTTCTCAATATGTACCCTTTAATCACCAAAAAAACCCACTCATTAACAAAGAAATAACCGACAACTTCTTTGTCAATGACCATTAATTCTATAAACTAATCAACACACTTTATCCAACTGACAAACTCCATCCTAAGGTTGTCAGTTTGACAACACGCGGAAAACGTTCTTATAACCTCAAATATCTAGTAAGTGTCAAAGCAAATGTCAAAACTCATGTCAAAATAAATGTCAAACACTTCAACAACCAAGGTCAACAAAACACATCAAATTTTTGTTGCCATGACCATGTGTGACAAGAATACAATAAATTGATACGTAAAAATGCATCTTTGTTTAATTCGGAATAGTTTTTAAGGTTATAGATTCCTACAGCACACTCATTGTGATGACTGGATATAATCAGGATCAAGTTTGAGAATGTTAGAAATGCAATACGGTGATTCAATATTTTCTGACTTAAGACAATATAGATTAATATCAATAGAGAAACTTATAATGTTCAGTTGGCCAGCTTCGTAATCAAGTTGGTGAGGTCTGACTGTAGCAGTGCCAGCGAAGCAGATATTTGAGAGACGCTGGTCCAAATTCTGCTGGGAGTTTATTCATCCTTCAAGTAGAGGTCGAGTACGGTAACTATCTCTACCAGTATGGGGAACAGTATGAATTCTATACTTATCCATGAAATTATGTAAGTGCCTAATGTCATTGATACAATCTTGGAAAACAATAATAGCATTAGTCATTAAATTATTATGATGCATAGTACAAAGCATGCGCTATTAAGTTGGTTGCGTCTAAAGCTTTGAAGTTTGGTTCAGGTAGTAATAGTGATGCGATGATGCTGTTGAACTTTTGATTGATAATACATCATCAAGTGAGAGGCTATGAAATGTTCAATGTGAGAACCAACAAGTTGCTCGTTTGTAAGGTATGTGAGTAAGAAGTGTGTCAACGAACACAAAATTTAACTTTCCCCGATGTGATGCGGTTGATTCTTGTTCATCTCGTTCACCTGCTTTGGAATTTAGTTTTTCAGCCACACCCTACCATGCACCTAGGTTCATGTTGGGTTTTTTTCCATTTTCATTGCATCCTTTGATCCTATCTGGACTACAGACACAAAATAAATTAAACTTTTTTTAATTCTATATTTTTAGTGCTAATGGGTTATTGAAGTAATAAATGACCTAAGCTAAAATACGTGATTAATTCATATATGTTTAGTATGTAATATATATTTCACTTTGTAGAATAATTGAGGGAATTTCAAAGTTGATTATTCATAATTCTATTTCAACTCGATTTTGTTACACAAAGTGTAAGTTGAATTTCTTGCAAATCTTAATAAATGTGAAGTGCAATTTAAATTGATTTAAATCACCAAGTGTCTGGCATTAATTGTATTGAGATTGGTCTACTTTGACAGTTAGCGAATATTTAAGGTTAGAAAAATGTGTTTGGTATGTTGCCTTTTTTACTTTGCCAATATGATGTAGTGTTTACTAATTTACAGAAGCAGTAGTCATATAGAACCAGAATTGAGTCGAGGGATGTCTAATTTGTCAAGGGATGGGTTAGGTTAGGTTAACACATGTAGTGTTACTCAGTTTTTGAATGATTCTTAAAGATGATATAAGCTTAATTTTTTAAAGTTATAGTAGTTTTCTAATTAAATAGTTTCAATTTGAATTGACATTGTAATGAGATAAGTTTACTTCGACACTAACTAAATATTTAAGGTTGGAAAAATGTGTTCGGCATGTTGCCTTCGTTAGGTGCTACATGCTGATGTTGCGATTTTGTTTATTGAAGTAAACTGCAAATTGCAACTTGAACATACTTCATATCAACTTCGACGTTGTATTCAACAATATTCATACAGAATGTACAGCGTGTTTGGAAAATTGAAGAAAACACACATGAAACCACTCATAAACTGATTAATACAACATGAGTTGACCTAACCTAACCAATACCTCGACAATAAAAATAACTGAGTTAACCTCTGCCACTGACTACTGGTTCCATAAATTAATAAACACAACATCCACCTGACATAATGAAGAAGGCAACCTACCGAAAACGTTTTCCTAACCTCAAATATTCAGTAAATGTCAACTCATGTCAATACAGTGAATACACCTACACATGCCACTTTATTTATTACTACAATACCTTGCTAACTACCTACAATAAAATATTCTACCAAAGTATAATTTATTTGTTTAATTAAATTTAGTATAATCCAATTGAAACAAAAACATTGTAAGCAATTAAACGTCCTGATATTGTTTTATGAAGAAAGTGAAGCAAACTGTACATTTAGTATCTCTGGTGTTACATTTACCTACATAACTTGCATGAAAATAAATAAATTTAATGAAAATTAACAACAAAACGAAATGAACAATTGGATTCCATGTTCTCGTTTGGCTCGAAGTGAAAATTGGTAATTTTACTCGGCATGCGCTCCAAATAATACCAATGCAATTACAACCAACTACTGATTACTACTTCGTCGACTAGGAAACGCGAATGAATCATATGAATTGCATCGCGATGCATAACGTGCTCACCAAATAGTTTCTATATAAAAACACAAACCAGGATTGTTAAACGAATCATTTACAAGTGGTGCCTTAACGAAAGATCTATCAAAGCATAAGCAACATACTTCAGATAAAAGGTTATGTTGATACTTGTCAACATGTAGAAAATACTAAATTAGTTGAAAGAACAATAATTCTTTACAACAATTGATGTCATTGGGTATTATCATTGATAATCCAATATAACCATTAAGTTCAATTGTCTTGTTATCCTTAAGAAAGTATCTAGACCACGACAGTAAATGTTTTGTGCATTAGCTGTGTTTTTGCAATTAGTAGACGAACACTAGACGGAACAAAAAAATACCAGTCTAGAGTGACCTAGTGGTAATTACAATTGGTACAAATCGAAAGTACTAATTGTGTCTTTGCCAAGTACAATATCTGTTGTGAGAAATAATAAAATTGTCAAGGCATTGCAATTGAATAATGAATTGCAGCCTTCTGGATTAGATTGTGGCTTTGCACAAGAAAACAAAATCACTCTTTGCTTGTTTTCCAAACGAGTTGCTTTAGTTGCTCCGTAAATAGCCAAACACTATTCCTTAACCAAGCAATTGTGATGTAACGTGAAACATTTAATGAGTGACCACTGTAGTAGGAATTTATTAGGAAGAAGCACAAGGCAGATATTTGCTTGATTGCCAACAATGCATTTTGTTTCTTTATAGAATTCTCTAGAACATTAATTTTCATTCAGACACAAAGCTTGACAAATCATAGTTATACTATTTCTGCAGTAAGGAAGTAACGCAAGCAAAGATTCTATGAACGTTACACTTGTTTGAGTTTTCCTGGTTTATATGTAATTCTTTCCTTGTGATAGCACAAAGAAATTAAAGGAATCTAGTTTTGTCGGACTATGCAGGTGTTTTATAAACATACTATCCAGGTGGAACAAATATATTATTATTTTATATGAAAATGGAAATATATTCCTGTGTGAACAATGGTGTAGTGGTTTGATTAAATTGTGTGTATTGACAGATCAGTATTGTCATGAAAACAAATGAATCGTGAATAAACGGTTTGACAACTCGAGCGTGTTTGAGATACTTTCATAGAGATGGCAATAGTCGCAATGTTTCAATATTTTTCAAGATTATTTTTGAAATCTATATACCCCAGAAATCATTTACAAGTTTTTATTTTAAAACAATTTTTTTTTTTGATCGGAAAAGCATTTGGAGAAAATAACACCAAATCAAACAATTGCACTAACACAAATTTTAAAGCATTTTGCATCATGGTGTTTAAAAAACATTTTACAATGTAAATTGTCAATAATCATTGAAATGTAAACTAATTTTTTTTATGGATTATTAATAATAGACTAGACTTTTTTAGTATACATATTTAAAATGCCATGTGTTTTAAAAACACATTTTCTAGGTGGAGTAAATATATTATTATTATTTCGTATAAAACTGTTATAGTATATTCATGTGTCTACTTTATTTTAATATTAGCGAGTATTATCAGTTATAATGGTATGGTAGTTTAAACTATTCGTATTGGCAGATCAATATCGTCGTAAAACCAAATAAACTGTTTGACAGGCCAGATGTGTTCAAGATAGTGTAGTAGAGATGGCGATAATCATACCTCGAGATGTCACATTTTTCAAAAAAAAAATTTTAATTTACATACTACAGAAGTCGTTTACACGTCATTATTAATGAAACAATTTCATTTTGATTAGAACAGCATTTAAAGAAAATAACACCAGCTCAAACAATTACACCGGTACAAATCGAGTAAACGTTTCGCATCATGGTGTTTGAAGAACATTTTGCAATTAAAATCAGCAATAATAATTGAAACTCAAACTATATTTTTAGTATACATATTTAAAGTTGCAATAGATGCAATGTCTTCATTGTGTGCAATAACTTGGAAACAAATTAATTTTTTTTCCAAATTTTTAGTTTCGTACAATTTCTGCATTATAAACCTGGATATAATTATAGTTTCAAGAAGTAACTCTGAGTTTTAATAGGTCTAGCTTGCAATTGAAAATACCCTTTCTTTCTTAAGTCAATGTTCATACTTCTCGGTGTAGCTGTAGGAACAAACATGAGTATACTTTATGCAAATACGAGAAATCAACTCGTAAGAAAACCGATTTGCAAAAATATAAATAATTTTATAGTATTATTTGTTCATAATACATCTTAACAATTTAAAGAGTCTACACAGTATTCAAAATATTATTTTATTATTTCATATATATTTGTTATAACAACTCAATTATCTTAATAAATGTTAAATGCAAATTAAATTGACTCGAGTTGCAAAGGGTTTGATATTAATTGTATTGAGATAAGTCTACTTTGACAGCTACGGAATAGTTAAGGTTAGAAAAACGTGTTCGGTGTGTTGCCTTCTTCAGTTTGCCAATTTGATGTAGTGTTCATTAATTTATAGAACCAGTAGTCAGTGGCAAAGGTTAACTCAATTATTTTTATTGTCGAGGTATAGGTTAGGTTAGGTTAGGTTAAATTAAGTTAGGTTAACTCATTTTGTGTAAACTGATTGTGTTGGGATAACTTTGAGGTAGAATTAAAACTCATTCTTCTCTTTTGGTCAGAAACGGCTTACACCAGTGGATTCCGGAAGAAATTTTATATAAGAGAGGTCCTGTATCAAACAATGTTATCACGCAAATATTTTCTTTACATTTTACATATTTTTATATGTATTTCAGCTAAACTCCGACTAATTTTTTGAATAACATTCAACAAGTACAAATTTCCCATTTGCTCTATTTGTTACAACGCTCTGAATAACTCCACATTTTAATTGTAAATATTAAAGCCGTAATCATGGGTGGTACAAGCATAACGCACGCAATTCTAAATAGATAATTAGCTTGCAACATTAAAACGTCGCTAATTGGAATGTTTCACCGTATGGTTTTTGATCGTTTACATATTAACCACTTATTAATCTAATAAAATACTAGATGAACTCAACATGCGCATTTACTTCCTTCATGATAATTGTATATTAATTACGTCACAGCGATGTGAACAATTTTATCATCATCTAATTGCAGTGTTTATTACTTTTCAATCTTGCACTCTGGTTCGCTTTCGTAGAGACACAAATGTCAACTAATTTCTAAAATAGATTTCTATATTATTAGGAGTTGGATGTTGCAATTCTGAAATCATTTTAATTTATTCGGATTATGTCCGGTTCTAGTACTACTTTTCGCGATTTTCTTTTAAAAATCAATAAATGCTTTTTTATTAATTTGCGCAAATGAAATTTGAACGATTAGGTGGCATTCTAAAAAATACATTTGCGTCGTGTTGGTTAGTAAAATTATCTCGTCGTTCGAAAGTAGTTTGTTCCAGTTTGACGTTAACTTGTGGCACTTTAACCACCACTAGTTATAATGCTAACAATTTAAGTTAATTTTACTGAATGCACTTAATGCACTACAAGTTGCCACGATTTGACAGAAAAAGTATTCATTTGTACAAAAGCAGTGGGGTCGGTACACTTTCAAAGAGAAATATGATCACTCTGAGAGTTTGCACACGCGATACTTTCATATAAGCTTTGCTTTGATAACACTTTGTTTACAACGTATAAATATTAACTTGATAGTATTGAGATAAATATATCAGTTTGTTATAAAAGTTTTATTAATACAATGATTGGCAGACATTTTGAGATCAAAATCATCGAAACAATTCATTGGACAAATTATGCTTTGAAATATATATTAGTGTTGAGTTTTAATTAGTACCTTAAAATTTTTTAAATAGATAAAATATTTTATAATTAATATTTAATAAAAGAATGTATATATTTAATACTTCTTTATTTCATTTATTGGTAAGCCTCGGTGGCGCAGCAGGCAGCGCGTAAGTCTCATAATCTTAAGGTCGTGAGTTCGAGCCTCACCCGGGGCATCTTATTTTGGATCTTTTGTGAAAATCCAAAATTGTGATAAATGTGACGCCGTCGTAGTAATATTTTTCTAATAACATAACAGTTGCTTTTAAGCTACTCTTGTTAAACAAAATCATAGTGTTGTTCCAAGTGTCAAATTGATTTGACATTATTTCAAAATCTATAAAATTATACTAGAAATTGTATAAAGTTGTTTCAATAAACTTCCAAGAATATTCTTTAAACAATATCTTGCATCACACATTTTGGATTTTTGGAAATTACAGAATAGTTGTATAATTAAAATTTTTGTATAAATTCTTGTCATTTTCAAAGATATTAATTAATTACTTTACATACTTTTGAAAATTACTTTTGGAAGAAATTCGTAATGATATAAGATTAGATAAAAAGCGTTCATATTTATTAGAAACATAAAAAAAATACATAAATTACTCAACAAATGGATTATTTCTATTGCAACAAAGATATTTACTCAATGGCGCATATAAATGATACAAAAGAATAGTAAAGTATTGAAGATATTATGGAAAAGAAAATGATTGTATGTCTTTAAAAATATGTTTCCACTACTACTAAATATGCTGTAGGCTAACTTTATTCCTACTCCTTGCCCTCTATATTTCTACGCTCACAATTCCTCCTTCCTCTAACTCTCTCTTCACCATGCGCTTTCCTAACCTCTTCCCAACTCTGTTACTACCGCGTCCGTACGCTTCTCCGGCCCTCTCTTGTTCTCACTGTAAGTCTCACCATTCCGCACGCCCTCTCTTTATTATTAGTCCTATTGCAACATAAACATAAGATATAAAATTGACTACAATTCCGTTTATATTATTTTATGCTATACTCATGAATAATGTCATAGAAGTAAGATAAGAAATGCAACATCTTTATTAAAATTTATCAGTGTTAATCATAAACCAAATTAGAAAAGATCGAATCACAGATGAACAGCAGTGGTTAAACAAAAAAAGGTGTATTGATAAACATATTAGGTCTCAGAAAAATAATCAGTGTTAGACTTTAATCCTGTTGATAGGTTTTGTTCATCAGTGTAAACCTTTTAAAGCTGGAAATTAATTCATCAGCTTCATTAAATCATTTACATAAGAAAAGATAAAACTCAATTGCAATTTATTGACTAAAGTATGGTTCACAATAAAATTACATTGTACACAGCATTTAACACATAATGATGCAGTTAAAATAAATAAATAGGAATGTCATTTCAAATGAAAGTAATACATTACAGAAAGGGTATTTTACTCTACATCTTCTCCAATCATGGCATCATCATAGCTTCTGTTATATCTTTGGTTTAATTTACATTTCACCCATTCTACCATCCTAAATTTATAAGTGAAATAAATGCCTACTATCACAATTACAATGAGTATTAATAAGGAAACTGTCCACACATGTGCATGGCTTTCATTATCACCATCTCCAGCATTGTTTCCAGAAGGTAAACAAATTTCACCAGTTCGATTGTATCCTGGTAGGCATTCACAAATTCCCGTGTCTTTTGTTTCACTGAGGACACATGTTTCTGTAGCAGGGCATCCTTCATCCAGTAACTGAATACTGCATGATTTTCCTAAATTGATTGCCATAGTAGCATTATAATTTAAAGCAAACAATATACCAATACCTGGTTCTCCAACAGTTTTGTTGACAAAAAATCCAATAAAGAGTAGAAGTTTATAAAATGGTTTGTCAAAGATCATGGTGTCTCTTCATATCTCAGCCTAATACACTATTGGTTTATCAATCAACCCTGATGTTTTGTCTAATTCATGACAAATAACTGCAAACGGAATAATTACGTACCATAGATATTTGTCCTGTAACTTCTGGCCAATCATAAAGTCAATGTCAGCACAACTATCTCCTGAAACATGCAGTAACTTTAATTCACGTCACGGCGCACTTCCGGCTGATTAAACTCTTTATTCAATTGATAACCATCGTAATAAACAATTACGTACGTTGTTGCTCTCACTCAAGATCCGCCGGCCTCTGTTGCCTTCTTCCCCTTCTTCCTTTCGCAAGTAAATGTCATTGAATGTCATTGTCAAAAGTGGTGATAGGAATCTGTACGTAATCCCATCCAACAAACTACTGATATAAGTAATATTTAGATGGCGCTAAATAAAAATTTAAACAAAAAAACTAGTATTTCTTTGATTTTTTTAATGCAGTGTGTTAGTTTGTTATTAGTATGTGATATGTAATGTAATACGGTTTCATATATTTTTTTGGTCATGTTTTCGGAATATTGCCTTCTGCAATTGGATTATGTGTTTGACAGTCGATAGCATTTATAAGAATTTTGGAATTAACTATTCCACAGCAAAAGTTGTCAAGTCATGATGTGAATACATATTACGTAAAACTAATCCTCAAATTTTCGCAAAACGCAAG
>JAODGC010047281.1:5309-27492 GCA_027574925.1 Ecitoglossa quadriceps | reverse complement strand
TGGCTGCGAATCCTGGAAACTGTATGACAGTCGACACTCAGCTACCGAACAAACAACATCTATTGCAAGTTACTCTCCTTAAAAAGAATTCCATATCTTATCATATACCATTAGAAGCACTAATTTCAGTAATACCAAATCATATACCAATGTAAGCGTTAATAAGTAAGCAACATATACGAAATACTATATATTACCAGTAAAACCAGTGATTCAATACAATATCTAACATAAAACCTAAACTTTTGTGTGAATCAGTGCAATGAATACAATGTAACAATACACGCCAAAAAACAACATATTTTTCCACGTTAATAAAATACAGATAGACATTGAAAAATTAATTAAAATCAATGCTAATGTTGATGGTTATCCTAGTTCCATTCAGTTCACATAACACATTCATGAAAAGTATGAGTTGAGTAGAAAGTGGGATACATTCTCCATCTGCAGATATATAAATTATGTCTATTACTGAATCGGACGTACCTCAAAATCATCATCAAATTTGGAAATCTCATCTGTGCTTCTCTGCTACTTAGTGGAAGAGTTATAACTACGTTTTCAATCACCTGGCCTAATTCCAACAACTCTTTGCTTTATTGTGCATTACACCTAGCATGTTCGACGATGCCCATTGGCGCATTGACCTTAATAAGATAATTAAATTTAATCGCCGCCGTCAATCGATAAAATTAGCGAGTCCTCGCGTGACATAATCGCTGCTACATTTTCATTAGCAGCTTTACGCTGTGTGGCGTATCCAATGTTAGAAGCACTGTAACCGCGTGCTACATCATGAAACGTTCTAGCAACAGACGCGGAACGTGCGAAACGACTGAAATTATATAAATTACCAACGTCTGCGTGTCTGGCAACGTGTCTAACGTGTTAAAACACACGCGCAACACACTGAAAGGCGCCAGACGCGCAGCTAACCAAACAGAGGCCGGGAAAAATGGACGGAAAACAAATATAACCCAAATTATCATCTCTTGAGCCATACCAGTCTCCAATACACATTGTGCATTGTCAAACATCGCATCCTGCAATTACAGCAATTCACGCAGTCGAAAATGCCGCTCTAATTATGTTAATTGAATTTGTGCGTAGCGAGGAAAATACACGTCAATTGCAAATAGGCGTAACCTCAATGCTGACGTCGCTGGCGTCATGCGGCCTTAATTATGCTAATTTTTGTCGGTGGCACGTTAATTTCGTGGACGCACATGGGAAAACGGAAGACGCGATGCATACCGAATTCAGCTGAAAATGTCATGGTGTGTGCAACGAATGTATAAATAATCGCCATGCCCAGATAGTCGTAAGCGACACGATTAGAATTTCAAATTCCAGCCTTGTCCAACGCTGCAAAGGTTGCATGATTTTGTTACAAAATGTTGAAGTTTTCTGGCTAAAAATGAATTGATTCATTGCGACTCATTCATGTTGAGAATGTATACTACATTCACTTTCATCTTATTTTTACTTCATTCTCCTTCCCACTCATTCTCACCAGTGATTCTATTTTCATTCGTCTTCGATTCTTCTTCTTCTTCTTCTTCGGCTGCTTCCTCGGCGTTATTTTTCGTGTGTGCCGCGTGTAGGCCGCTTCATTCTTAATTAAATGTTGTATTAAGTAGCCACTTAAAGCCCGCTTTATTATCTCTTTTCGTTCATTCCTCCTCTTGTTATTTATCCGAGTCGCTCACGCGTGAATAAAATGAATAAACGTTCTACGTGAAGGTAGACGTCATAAAACAAAAATAACTGCAATAAAAACAAAAATTAATAACATTCAAATGTCGTTAATTAAGTTGGAAAACTGTAAATTATGTTGATTTTCGGGCGAATGTCCAACATATTGTAGCGTGAGTTTTGAGGGTTTTATCAAGATTTTTATTAATGACTTGATGCTTTTACCCCTCGTGGAGTTTGTACTTGGAATTGGCACCCAAGGGATTGGATGCAACCCTCCTTATTCTCTCCCAAGAGAGTTTCGAATTTACCCTCGTCAAAAACGTGACTTTCAACTGTTTCATCTACACATAAAAATAAAGCAGTGTCAAATCACAGTACGGCTGAACGTCAGCGCGTGGATTTTAATTTGATTTGGGAAGTTTTTAATTTCGGCGCAAAATAAGTCTAATTAAACCTAATCAAGTCTGGTTTCATCGTGAAAAGCCAAATATATTTCCAATTCGTGATCGGTAATGCATGTTCTATTAGCTTAGAGCTGACTGGGCGCTGGCCTTTAATTAAACCTCGCGCGTCCCCAATTAAAGTCGCTTTAATTGATTTCGCCAAGATAAACATCAAAGCGGTGCCACGGCGACGCGCACGCAATCGATGGCGAACGTGAAATACCGAATGCATACTGGACGAACTGTTGCGATTGCTAACAAATTGATAGCATAATTAAATTCGTTGCTAGCGATAAGAAGATTGCAATTTTGGTGATTAAATCAATAAATGCAAACCTCTAGTTAAAACACGGATTAAAAATACATTATATTTGCATGTGTTGCAAATGAAATTACTATTTTCAATTGCTTCCTCATTGAACTTTCATTTTCTTTGTGATTTATTCCAATATTGTTTAGGAAATTATTTCAATTCTAACCAGCTAGATGTCGCAACAGTTCACTTGAGACAATTTTATATCAGCTTGTTTATATTTTTGGCTTAGAAAATAGTATTGTGTATTTTCTAGCTCGGTTTGTGGCTAGTGTTGTTGTTTACACCGAAGTATTAGTTTTTTTTTGTAGCGCTAGGGTCCAGTCCAGGTAGAAAACAGGCAGAAAAGGTGGATCATTGTAGGCTACGCCGTGCGGATTTTGTTGTGCAAAGCAACAATTGCTATCTCAGCAAGACAAATATTATGCATTACATAAGTGATTTCATTTTCAAGAGTTGCGTTTGGGCTTATTTTAGTGTAATTTACAATGTTTGTAACGTACACGTAATTACATTTTTATAGGTTTATTGGAAATAAGCGCTCAGCTGGAGATTACCTTCAGTTAATGAAAAATAAGGTAGGATTTTAATGACATTCTATAAATTGAGTTTAATTAGTAAAAATGTCTTCGTACCTTCGAATTCGACCATTTTAACTACGTTTAATTGGCTAGTTCTAGTAATTGGCGGAATGTAATTGATGTTGATGATGTTAATAGTTTTTGCGTAATTAAAGATTGAATTGCATATTTGATGCGATCTGGAAACAAATATGTGATATTTGCAGACGGTCACTTACAATCGCTATCATTACACTATTGATAACTTAGCCATATTTAGCTCAATTATCATTTAAGTATTACTCTATCAATTGCTATTAGTTTTCGTCTAATCTACGGTTGATCTGCCCACATGATGTGATTCGGAAATAAATTTCTAAAATACTCAAAGCCTAATAGTTTCTCTTACAATTTGTAATTAATGTGGTGTCGGTCTTAATACATTTGCTTGGAACTAATTATTTCAAATGCATAAATTGCATTCGAAAATATTATGATGGCAGTTTAGGAAATTAAATTGAACGGAAAAGAGATGAAATCCATTTCGTTGACGATTTTTGTTTATGATGGGCACAATCATTTATTGCGTTTTTTTATTATTTTTATTTACGCTGTTTTTGCTTTCCAGTCCCCCGAAATAAACCGCTTTAATGATAATGATAAATAAACCTCTGCGCCTTGGGTGTTTATATTTATTGCCTATATTATTTTACGCCGCGCGTTATCTAATAACGGATGCAATTAATGTTTATTGCCGGCATGAGTAGAGAAAATCAATAACACAACCGCGCAACCATTTGTGGTGAAAAAATTAAAATGCCAAAAATTTCCGCATTAAAAACGAAAACAAATCAATACTGAACCAGGTCATGCACACATTACTTATCAACAATATTTAATGATTATTGCCATGTTGGTTGCCACAACCTCAACAACCGCGTGGTTGTTATCACAACGTGCGCTCGTAAAAACGTCGCCTCCAATCCCATTGATAAACAAAGCGTGCATGAAACGTCACCGGAGTGGAAAGGCGGCGGCAGCGGCGGCTGCAACGCGCCCAAAAATAGACCGATGTTACATATGTTACGTATGCGCATGGAAAAGACGTACCGCTGCTTTCTAATCCACGCGCATGGCGCTCATGAAATATTAAACATTAGCCAACATCAACACGGTGCAAATAAAGCAACAGTGTGCGCCGTCTGATGTTATGCTGCGTCGTTGGATAGTCAATAATTGTCAATATTTACTCGGCTACGACGACAGAGCATGTGGGCCATCAATTTTCGATTAGGCGATTGATACAGAGCACTGGGAATGCTAATGATGATGCTGATGATTGTTGATTAGGTATAGATTGTTACCATTGCCTCCAATGAATCGAAGTGGTATATAAAGCGGCAAAATATGTCTGATTGCCTGTTATTAATTTATACTGGGTGTTATAATGATAACATTTGATGTCACTACAACTAGGTTGTTGGCAGTTTTTGTTTGCGGTAAAAACTATGTAGAGGTTTATGCGGTTGATTACTTTTAATTGGTTTAACAACTCGAGTCGTTTTGATGAGTTAACCAAATTCAGCTCAAGTATACTTTGATTGTCATTAGTTGGTATTTAATTTTGAAGTTTGTGTGTCCTGATACGATAGCAGCATTCGAACCTAAGTGCAGGAAATAAGGTAATGAGTTGTAACTAATCAAATTCTGTTGATATTACCATCGAACATCGAACAAAAGTGTAGGTTGGGAAACACACTATTTGATAAACTTCGTTACAAAATTGTGTTACTACTTGTTTGCCTCAAATTAACATTTAAAGTGCATGTTAAGTTTTGAAAACTCACGCTTTCAACCACAACTCGCTTATTATAATCATGTGAATTGCCAATTACTTACTTTTTAATACTTAAATTTCAAGCTCAATGGAACTTTACCCACCTCCCTATCAATTATCGCTTATTTCATTTAAATGTCTTAATTGTTTTTCTCTTAATTAATTGACTGCCTTTTCTCGTTTGCCAACTTTGGAAAACAAGCTGGCATTCTCCACCAATTCATCGTCTCCATCAATTAAATGCATATTTTGAGCAATTTCCATATCGATTATGTGTTATTGTATTTTCTAGTCGCTCACTCACTCACATGCATGCACGAGATCCGTAAATGATAATTAATTGCAAGGCAACAGCAGACAAAGTCACGACGAATTTATTTATTGCCAATGCCTTTGAAACAATACATTATAATCAATTTACGCAAATGATTAATGTCGTAGCCATCGTGGGGTATATGGATTACTGCAATTGTTTAATTGCTAATTGTGTTTTTATCGTTGCAAAATTCGAAATGATAGCAACAGACTGTTGTTTCGCGAACGTTCGACATTGATTGCTTATTAACTGACTTAATATTACAAGCAAACACACGGATTGCTTTACATTTATGCATTAAGTACGTTGAATTTAGTGTTCGGCTTTGAAATGCTAGAGCGCAAACATGTATAATAAGGTTTTTTTCAACAGCGCACAATCCGCAGTCTGCTTTGTTGCTGATTGCATTAATATTAATTCCATATGCGCAAATATGTGAAATCCCCGCATGTGCAGACGTTGTTTCAAAATAATTAACGCTGTCACTGCTGCCATTATTTACGAGCGGCATTTGCTAATGTCATTTGCATACTTTCACCAAACACAGCAGGAAGAAAAAATACGCTAATCATAATTAACGCTTATTTTAAGCCACCAAGATGACATTTTTAGGATTAATCACTTCACAGTTGTTGCGTCACTGTTTCACTTTAACAATACGTTAAAAAGAACAAAAGAACAAATAAACAACGCACAAACGAAGAGTTTAAATAAATTACATCTAATCTATTACATTTTACGTTCGATTGTGATGGATTATTAATGGTTTTCTTAGCAAACCACTTGTTTCACACTCAATTGACGAATGCTTGTATTAACATTTCAATGAAGTAATTAACAAATCAAATTTATACGCAACTAGAATGTAGTATATCACAATTTGTCCGAACTTTTGCCTACAAATTTTACTTCCCAAATAATTCTTCAAACTTCAAGTTACATTCTTTGGTGAAAATCAATAAAAAATTAAGAAAATCGATACTTCCACGGTTTGTCTTCTTAGGTTAGCACAGTTCAACACAAATTCATGATGTTTTCCATGGCTTTCTTCACTTTCCACTTAAATCTGTTCTTAACCATCACCTCTTGCAATTCTCTTGAAAATAATAAAATATTGCGTCGCTGGCATCTGAAAATGCAATCCAAAGGAAACATTTAGAAATGAACGAGATACTCAGTGATTTGTATATAGAAAAAAACAGTAACACGTTTTATTATTATTTTTTTTTTTTGCATTTTTCTGCACATTTTTGTCGCGCATCTGTCGAAACGTCAGTTTACAGTTTCTTCATAATACACCTGCCTTCTATCGTCATCTACTAAACATTTTCGCCCCCAACTTTTCTGATCGAATCATCAGTATCATTTCTCAATTAATTCATATAATAAGCGTATTCATACTATGACTAGCTGTACATTATATATATGTTCAATATATAGTTTGCGTCAATATATCATCCCCTCAATTTGCTCGTGTGTTCTGTTTACGTCCATGCGGCGCTAATTAAAAACAGACAGTAGTATCGCACGTCCAAACGAAAATAATGGAAACATACAATGTATTTACAAGTCTGGTGTGATGGAAATTCTTTGGTCTAGCTATTTCAGCTACAACTTTGTCGCTCCTTGTGTGCACGTGTGTGTGTGTATGTGTGTAGGTGATAACTACGTGTGAGGATTGAAACCAAGTACTTGTAATTAACACATTTAACTGATTAACACGTAATAATACAGACCCGTAGTTTGTTTCTAACCTAATTCATCTTTTTTTTTTTTCTGCTTGGGGAGTGATTCCGAGTAATGACTTTAAATCTCACCCAAGTGTGATCTTTAAGAATTACATACAGTAAAAGTATCACCGTCATTCTCCTGCAATCAATTCTTCACGTAGATCTCAGCTGAGTGAGACAATCGCACACTGCCCAGAATTGCACCCCTGCATTTTTCTCGCCCATTTTCTGCATGAAATTTCGCACATTTTATTGTTTCTGCTTCTTTTTCTGTGTTGAGTGTGTTGTGTACCAGCAGTACAATATTCACATTAGCGCACATTATTAGTAATTATTACAGTCATTATTCGAACATATACAAGTAGTACATATCTCTATGGAAGATTGATTTCTTAGCTTAATTAGTTGCTCGCATTTTGTGTCGCATTTTGATGATGAATTTCGCTCGTTTGCTTTCCACTACAGTTTTCACCAATTCATCCTCCGCCTGCTCACACTGTGCATGCGCAGCACTTGCTTCACAAATTTATACTTTTATGCTAACTTCTGAGTTATTGTTGCTTCGTTAAATTCCTATAGGGAGATTATAGTTACGGCATTGATTCACTTAATTCTTCCCTCTTTGCAAGAAATAGTTCCTTTGTTTCGTCGAGTGTTTTACGTTCTCATCGGCATGCGGATTGAATGCAAATGGAGAGAAGTTATTGTATTAAACGTCCGATGTGATTAAGTGGCTGATACTACAAGGCTGAAATTGGCGAATTAAAGCGTTTCGCGTTGAAGAGGAGCTCATGAGCATGTGACAGGTGACATGTACACGAATTGCAATCGAAACCACCTAGAAATGTTAGCACTTTTGTAAGCGATTTTCTCGGCTTGGGTTACTTTTTGTAGCTGTCTGATGTAAATTGTAATCAAATCCGATTGAAAAAAACCTGTGGGCCTGGAAAACGTAAAAAATGTGAAATCGCAGCAATTGCCGAAGACACCGCTCGTTAATCCGGTCGCCGCGTGTGTGCTGTACATGTGCAACAGCCACTACACCCACTTTGAATAATAAATTACCCGTTGCGGCGCGTGGGAGGCTCGTAATTACTTCTTTCTCGATTGCGCCCGCTTGTCCGCTCTAACGACATCGCCGTCCGTCGCCCGACGGCCACAAAACTACAAATTTTGCTTCATGCTTGACACACGACCAGCTGAAATTAAGTGGTGTAGAAAAAGTGTCAATGACAATGAATCAATTTCGGGAATCAATGCGCTTTATTCAAATCTCCAATCTTCTTTTGGTTTTGCTTCAAATGTTGCCAATCATACATGAAACAAATTAGTTAACATAATGTTACTTTCCAATTTTAGTTGTATAACTTATAAACGAACAAATTTTTGGTTCGACACCGCATGAGCTCCCCCCCCCCCTTTTTGTGGCTATAATTCACTTGAAAGACGATGCGGGATTATTTTGTTTCTGTTTGAAAAGATTTCGTAAAACTACTCAGTACATCAATCTAATAAGAGTTTGTCGCCTGACTACGCTCAGCTAACACGTGTTTACTACGTCCTAACGTCGGTTGGTTTTTTTGGAATTGGTTTTTTGGCGAATTTGCGGACGTCCGGTTCAACCGCATCAAATATCAGCACTTGGGTATTATTAAAGCTTCGTCGAATATGTCTGGGTGTGTGATGTCCACTGACGCTCTCAATTTTTGATCTCTTACATCGATATAATTCGCACAAATTTAATCCAAGCGGTTGTGGAGTATGAAGAACAAGATGGCGTACAGATCATGATAATCCATAGAAATGGCTCCTATTGTGTATCCATGTTTTGGTTGTGGTTGAATCAGAATTCGGTTGGCAACCAAAACGGAAAGATGAAAAGCAGCAACATAATCCTCAATATGGTGACAGCGGCGGTGGCGGCGGCTGAGGCAGAGCGCAGCTGCGGCGGCGCTCCCCTCGCCCAAGTTGATCACTACCACCACGCCCGGTAGCGGTGCGCATGTGCGCGCACCCTCCCCAGCAACATCGCGTTTAATCACATTATTATACACACTATTATCACAAATATTCATAATTTACAGTCGGTCTCTCGCAGCTCTATGCAGCTAGTGTCCTAGTCGAAGTAGTACTATGAAATTGTATGTACAGCACTGCCCAGCCCCGCAGGGAGAGAGTCTATCTATCACATCCAGAGTAACGATCACACATTGTAGCACACCTGCTGGTGGAGTTGCGGGAAGGTGGACGCCAGCGGGATCGCGGAGGCGACATACGGATGCAATCGATGTGCCCGCAGGTATTGTCTATACTTCCCAGTGAGGATGTTTTTGCCACCGCCGGATGACATGCCGGTGACACCCTGGTAGCCCCTCTGCACATCCTCGGGGCGGTCAGGGGACCTCTCTGCATCCGTCCAGCAGTGAGCGAGGACGTCAGAGGTGTTCGCGTAAGACCCACAATTGGCACCTAGGACATTGAGGTTGACGTTGATGTTGGCCAGCATCGTCTCCGGCCGCTTAGCGTGCGCGGTGTTCGTATTGGCACAGTATCCGCCGGCGGGTGTCGACGGCACCAGATGTGGCATTGGGTCCCAGAGCTGATGTTGCGCATACTGCACTGGATACTGTGCTGCCTGCTGTGGCACCTGCTGAGGGAGTTGTTGTCCACGAGCCCTGCGTTTAGAGGTGGCCGTTGCAGTGGCCGCCACCGTCGGAGTGACTGGCGCAGGATGGGGCTGGCTGTGGCTGTGTGCTTGTGGTCTCGTAGGAAGGTTGTTCACGAAGGGGCTACGACGTTGGCTCTCGATCTTCCGGAAGTAGCACGGGTGTATCATCAGCAGAGGTTCATTGCGGACTCCTGCTGGCGGTTTGGCTTGATTGGGGAGCTCGTACTCCACACTGCAGTCAACATGCAGAGGACGCGAGTAGTCCTTCTGCTGCTGTTGATTGGGGATGGTGGACACTGAAGCAGTCTGTGAACGGCCGCAGGTGCCGATGGACCCAATGCTGGCCGGCGTAGCTAGCGGGGTGTGGGCTGTGAGGTCATAGGAAGTGTAACACGTCGCCATGATATCCCTTACTTCCTGCTGCCGGCAGTAAAAATAATCCAAGTGATATCCACAGAATGGGGTGCACAAATTACACTCGCGTTAGAACAAAGTCTTAAAACAAAATGTATTGCTGTCAATCTGCGTGCGCACACGATGCGACTCGACCGAACGTCGGTCCTCGACTGACTGGGTACTTGCAGCACGGTGCCGAGGAGCGAATGGTGTCAGCAGGGTGGGGGTTCGGTGCGGATCGTCGGTGGCTCGCCTGCGCATGCGAGATGGACAAAACAAGTGCTGTTAAACTCCCAACGTCACAGCAACGTAATGGTGGCGACCGTCTGCGAAGACGTCTGAACATTGACTACCGCCTGGAGTTTCTCTATCGCGGTGGGGGCCTGCCACGTAAGTAACGAAGTATTACGCATCCCAGGCGGCCGGATGACGCGCGAATACTATTATTGTATCCTTGAATTTGCTTGCATTGAACTATTACAGCATGTGACGCATACATACGCATACATACAAGAAGCCATCAACAGCAGCGCCTAATTAAGAAACTAAAACTCGCATTATAATCGCCTTAATTTTCATACTTTGCGCACAATGCCAGCGAGATGCCAACAATGGTAGTCGCATTACGGTTGCGATTTATTTCCATTATGCTTGCCATCGGCGACGTTGTCTACCAATTCACAAATTGCCAACGTGATTGTTGCAATGTCGGATTGTTGCTGATTGAGCATCATCATGATGGCAATCAGCGTATTCAACGTTCAATTCTATTCAATGAGCGCCAATTTTGTAACAATACACTAATTCGGGCTTCTTTCAAATCACTTGGTGGCTTTTACAGTCGTAGTCGTGCGCCTGGCCCACGATCCTTATGGCATGATTATTTTTTATCCTTAATTACTATATTGTATTTGGCGTTTTTTGGTTTTATTTAATCCCTATGGTGGCATAGATGGGCAGCCGGATTAATTACAGCTTTATGTTCTTCGTGATTATTGCTTTATTGCCATTAAAAGGCAATAGGAGTCAGTTTGTATGGTTGCGCTGGGTGATTAATGGAAGAGCGATGTTTGTGCGGCAACCCAATTTACATTTTTAATGAATTTCACATTCATCTGATGTGGGTTAGCTAGGAATAAAAATAGGAATGTATAGCGGTTGAAAATACCTGGGCAAGTATAATCGATTAAGAGGTAAGGAAGGAAAAGGTAGTTTTTTCGTCGAAATTTAAGGTTAACATCATGAAAAGTAACCTTAACCTATAAAACATCAAGCAGGAAGATTCAAATTATGATTGGACTTTAAAAACTAAGGAAAAGCAGGTAGATTGGTTGGATTTCCAAGGAATTCCTCCAGAAATCTTTTTCCAAATCACACAAAATCCTCCTTCCTGCTCCAATTCAATTTTCTATTTCCACATTTCCTTATGTTGTTTACTTACGTTTGCACCAACCTTTCCATTATCTCTCTACCGACAATGCTCTTTATTCCACTTTTGTCCATCTTAATATATTCATGCAAAAATCGATTCCCCATCGATACCTTGATTCATTTCCACGTACTACAGTCTGTAATGCATGTGCATCTGAATAGGCCAATTCTGAAAAATGTGAACAGTGCACAGCGTGCATGCACACCCTCAATTATTATGAAAAGCCGAACGATTGCAAGCGTGAAATCGTTTTGCGTGCGCTGGGACCATTCTCCCTCATTCTCCAACCCACACACCCATTTCTCCCAAGTCCCCAATTATTTCTACTCCATATATGATATCTACTCTAGCAAGGAGAAAGATAGTTCTTGCCATCTATCGCTGTCTAACATAATGCATTTTTCTATGCAATGCAGCCTGATATATTGATTTATTAATTGTTTTTCATCGGTGATCTTAGAGAGCATTGTCGACATATTTATTGCTGCTGGGCAATTATTCCCGGAATCTGCAAATTATTTCAGTCCAACGGTAATTCTAAAATATGTAGATTGGGCAGATTGGTAAAAATTGCTGTTGCTTAATGATTGGAAATATTTTTGCAGTGATTATGGTTGATTTGTTTGATTGCAGCTCAATGGAGGTGATTGCATGTGACTTAATTGCAGCACATTGCACTTAGACTTGTCGTTGTAATTATTTATCGATTGTTTGAAACAGGAATTTGGGCCTTCGATAATTATAATGTTGTCCGAATGCCATAAACAACTTGACATCATTGGGAAAACACGTTACTTTAAACTTAGGTCCTGAAGCAATTTATTGATTGCAATTGTGTCTGAACCAGGCGTCGATCGATTAGTTGATGAGGTGTGTAATAATTATCATTTTGGTAAAGTGAGGAACGAAAATTGAACATGAGAATGTACCAACATCGTCATGTTAATTTACATCATTTAGGATCAGTTAGCATCGCTCGACGCTTATTACAATGACTGCATTGTATTTTTCGTGCGTTAGACATTACTAGCAGACAATGGACATGAGAGATAAGTATTGAGATACACACTAAATGGAAATGTTAGTGATAAAAGTATGCCTCACTCATATAATGGTCTAGAAAATATAATGGCTGATAAGTTTCTGCTTCAAACGTAAAAAACTAGCGCATGAATTTTGACCGAAATGGGTAATTAGTATCATGTTAGTAGTCAATTGGTACCCTTGATTGTTTGCAAAGAAAATGAACATCTTATATGATGCAATTGGTATATTGGTAATTGGTATCAGTTTACTTATTTCACCCAATCCCAAGCCTGAATAATAAAGACTAAGTTAGGATCCTACCCTCAGAAGGTAGCAAGAAAATAAATCAATATCATGGAAAAACATGTACACGATTCTTCGCGATGTAAGTGAATTCCGTTAAATTAAAATTTATTGTGATCTCCAATATTTAAATTTCCCTCATCAGACAATTTAGTTCGTTTCATTGTGAATATTCCCTCACTCACTCACTTGCTAATGCACCACCAGTCATGCGTAGCATTTTTTTCCTTCTTTTGCTTCTCCAGGTTTCTCGTTAATCCCCGGTGCAAAAGAAGCGTGAACATGAACTTAAAGCCCCGCTCGATACCGCTTCGCAAGACCAGTTTAAAATTGGGCTTGGATTACATTTTTTATGCGCCTTCTTCCCATTTATCCGGCGTATTCATTGAATTCATTAAATTCACTTTATGCTTGCCATTCGCTGGCGTCCTTTTCAAGCTGCCAACGACGCAGTGGCGCAGCAATGAAATTTATTTTCGAGTGGTGTGCTTCAAACATGTGTGGACGGGCTTCAAATTCGAAGGCATATTTGTTGGTTGCGCGTAATAATAATTCCGCAAGCGGCGCTGGCTGGGAGATTGGAATAATATATCTGGCAAGATGTGGTGTGGAGTGCAAGGAAAGTCGTGCACGGCCCGCTGAGTGATGAATAGGCGAGACGAGTGAATTGAATTGAATGTTGAATCAGGCTGCAGATGCTGCAGACTGGAAAAGAGATAACGATGGAGGATGTACAGCGCAGAGAGAGTCACTATTTCAAGCGGAAAGGAATCGATTTTGATATGAGGAAAAAAAACTCATCTAATTCAAGGTTAAAATCCAAGCTTTGATGGCTTTTAAGGCAAAATTTATTTATAATGTTCCCGTCATTACAAAGAGAATATAATTCTCTATAAAATGATGTATCATTTACTTTGATAGCGCTATTCTATCAAGAGTTATTAGCATTTAATTATGTATCCCTATCGGATAACGTTACGCACTTCAGTTTTTTTGCATGCTTTATGCCAATTTCTATCTTCACATTGATATAACCCTGTATTACGGCAACAAACCTTAATTTTTCTTGTGTTTTTATGCGTTGTCCACAGATTTCTTGGCAGATTACAAGTAAACTTTAAAATCCTACGCAATAGTTTTCATTGTTTTCATGATTTAATACCGGATGTAAGTCGAAATTTCCTGTTTGCGCTACTTAACACTGGCTTCGCCTCAATTAAGCCTCCGTTTCTAAGCTGTCTCACCGCTTGAAATTAATAACAATCGATTCATGCATAAATGCACCCGAAAAGCATTAAAACTGTACAGAGACAGTAAAAAGATTAGAAGCGGTAGCCAGGATGTCACGCAAGCAACGACATTGAAAGGAGTAGACACTCAAAATACGTGCGCATACTCATTATGTGCGTGCGGCACAAAAAATTGAAACGGGAACACCATCATGAATTTTATCGTAGGACAATCGCACACACGGTGCGCATATACATCATGCAATGAATGAAGAACATTCGAGCGCAGTTTGAACAAGGCGAGTGTTGGGCCTTTAAATTCGCTCATGTGTAAACTTTGCTTTAACATCATTCACATACAGGGCAATTCAAACATGCAGGACTAAAGAATATCAGCAGCGAACTGGATAAAAAATGAAAAATTTTACCATGAAAACAAATTGAAATCCGGTAGTAACTGTTTCGCATTTTTTCTCTGCCAAGTTAAAATCTTGTGATTTGCAAACTGATGTCGTTTGCCACATGCTTCATTCTTCTGATCTTCTTTCTCTCTTGCCTTACGGAGTTTACAGCCGTGTTTGCTGTTTACGACCCACACACTGCTACACAATGCCCTCGGCGTACTAAATTACATCCCTGCACCTTTGCACCTTTGGACTTTTCAGGCTCTCGGACATTGAGGATTTGATTCACAGCGAAACCCCCTCCGAGCTGTATGCAGCAGCGCAGATTGTAAAGACGCACAGATTACACCTCGAAGAATTTTGAGGGCCAAACGCTGAAATATATGTAATCAGTAATCTGAAACAGCATTCATGTTCGACGAGCATGTTGGGTTGCTTTGGTTTGAAAGTGCGACGGGATGTGATATGCATTGTGACGACGTCTAAAAGTACACTCAAGGTTGCCAACTAAGGAAAAGAATATCTAATAATATTGGATTGAGAGTAGTTCTAGCAGCCACAGTTGATATTTAACACCAGCTGAAGAATAATAAAATTAAATTGGAATTGGTCAGAAATGGAGGATGTTATTCAACGTTTCTCGTTTCGTTGTTTGAAGGGACATTTTTGAATGTAAATTTGCTGCTGGCACTGCCACATCCACTTCGGCGAATTATCATAAATGACTTTTAATAATGATGACTGCCTGATAGTCTGATACTAGCGGTGGCTTTATTATTATTTATGTCGGCTTCGAATTCGTGGCGGGCGCGCCATCAAATACGCATTAAGCCGTCGCGTCGCGTTTTGGGCGAGTGTCCGCCTCGTTAGAGATCCTCTTTTATTAGATTGTTTGTGTTGCATTTTTCATTGAAAATACAGTGCATCAACCTACGAATGATGGAAAACTAAGATTGGCTAATAGAAGCGTTCGGGAGGAATTCGAGTGAAAAAGTTGTTGAAACAATTTTTATTGTTTTCATAACAATTTATGAGCTGAAGGCACATTGTTTAAAAACTAATCAATCGAGGATTAAATTACCTCTCATATGATGTATGATTCACTGTAATTAACATTAGATAGCAAAAGCTATCAATAGTTTAGTGATGCAATCTATAAAATCTCATGTTTCTGCATAATATTTTGACAATAATTAATTCGCTGAAGCATAGGCGAGTAATTATCTAATGTCATCGTGTGGAGGATTAAATGACCTACCATTTAATGTACAATAAGCCATAGTTAGTCTTAGGTATCAATGTTATTAGCGAAGATGAATGATGTATTCCTTTAGAATAACATTGCGAGAGTGATTTTTTTACCTGCTTAACGTATGTTGGTTGCCATCTTCACATGGGCAGAATTTGATTCTCTACTCATTTGAATCTCATTTCGTCCATGTTTCGGCCACTCTTTTTTCGCATCCACCGCATTACGGAAATATCTCCTATTCGTCGATAGCAATTCGTGAAGAAATATGATTTGCGACGTCGTGCAGCATTCGCGCCGGCATCGGTATCGATCGCGGCGCGATATTGCCACACGCGAAAAGTTTGCGCTCGTTCTCACAATGCCAGCCGCCGCCGCCGCGTCGTCGTCGTCGTCGCATGCGAAATAAAATAATAAAATAACTCAATTCTCTACGTCGCTGTACCGCTGCTGCTCTCGATTCGGGCGCGCATTTCAATATTTATTTATGCATTCAATTGCGAAATTCCACGATTCGCGGCTATTTCGCCAACGGAATGTGAAATATGCTGTGAACATGCTAACGAGCCGGAAAATAAAGCACTTTTTTTATGCGCGTTCAACAAAGTAGCAAATGTGGAAGTAGTTGATATTGTATTATCGCTAATTTATGGGGATTATAAGAAGACATGCGATGCGATGGCTTGGGTGTGGTACATCTTGGATGAATATGGTTGTATGTTGTTTGCGATCGTTTTTAATTGAGTTTTTCTGTTTGTTGACGTAAAGCCGCAAAATCGACGAACGGAAAACCGCAGGCCGCCGGCGGCGCGTTTCCCATTACGCGCTTCCCAGCGTCCCACACCGCACAAAGCGCAAGACAAAGCACAATCGCGCTGTTCAATTGTGCATTGTACATTTGTAAATTATAAATGTGCACTAGTTGTGCGGAATATTACAAAATCGGACGGTTTGATTGCGAAATACCGCAAATAACAGAAACCATTTCCCATCGACACTCAAAAAATCATTCACAAACACAAAAGACATGTACTGGTTATGCATAGAAATAAGATATTTTCTTTTGAAGCCATTGAAGAGTTCATCAAATTACCTATCTAATGAAGTATAGTTCATATTGATTGATAAAGTTCTTGGAAAGTTATGAGCATTTTAATGATGATTAACATTGAGAGGACAACGGAATTTCTGTGGCTTTGAATTCCATCTTGACAACATCCAATGAAAATAATTGAAATAGTTGTTTTCCATCCTTGTCAACAATGTATCTATTGAAATGTGATATTTTTCTCTAAAGGTTGGAAATCAAAGAAAACTGATATGTTTGTTCGGTGTCAAATTGTCGGCGATTTTTCTTCCCACTGTGCGCTTCGTTCACGCCCCAATCCAGGTTTTACCTTTCCTGAATTTCATCCTGTCACCTTTTCATGCTCGACTTTAAATTTCCACATTTGACCGCTTAAAATATTCTTTTCAACTCGTTCGCTTTGTCCGCTGTTCGATTGGCATCATTGGCATTGACATGGATTATAAATTCCCTATCAGGTAGTAACACAACACAGCTTATTTTTTGTTGGTGCGCGGCATTAAATTACCCGACGATGCTCGATAAATCCTAATCCCCCGGACTAGCAACTAACAAATCAAATTGTAATGCGCGTAATACCAGCGCAATAAATGCCTCGAGCTTTTCATAAGTCCCCAGCACAATATTTCAAATTCGTCGCCGTTCAACCAGTGGTGCAAACCGTGCAATTCTGCTCGGCTCCAGCGGCGAATTGCTGAGCAAATGTCATAAGCACTGCAATAGCGAGCGGGCCGAAAACAAATTCGGCTTAAGTTGATGCAACATCCTCTTTGTTCCACGCGAGGAGGGTGCAGTGCGAGCAAAGCTAATAGCTGGTAATATGCGCGTCCCCCGAAATTTTCAAAGCGGATGCCGACTGTGGAGTGATCGCAGTGAGTAAAGTGGCATGTCCTGATTAGGCCCTCGAGGGCTTCCCCCAGTCGCAATCTCGCACAGTTCACAGAGTTGTGGACGATATATTCAAGCTTTCCACATCCGCTCGGCGGCTCGGCGGCGCGATGGCGGTGTGATGCTTAAAAACATGTGGAAGATGGGTATTAAAGCAATGGAGACAAGTGCAAGTTATGGCGGTACTCATTGAGAGTCCTTTTGAGGTTTCATCTTTGATGCGAAGGCACAACATTAAAGATGGGGATTTAATCAAAATTAGGGTGAAGGAAACGTGTGACGGAGAGCATGCATACCTCAATGAATTTAATTACCAAGCATACAATATTCATATTTTCAGAGTTAAAATTGAAATTATTTGGGCGAGAATTGAAGTCAAACGCAAAGAAATACAAGTCAGTTATATTTATCAGCACCACCCTAACAATACATTAATGCTAGTCGGTACAATGTTATTTTAGGTTATGTTATAGACAACATAGTTCCAGTTTTAATTTACTGTCTACGTCCATAATAGTTTTTACTTAATTCATTTCTTATAGAAATGTTAATAATGAAATTCCCTACACGTGTGCACCGTCAACATTTTACAACCCAAGCCCAAATGACAGTTGCAGTTGACATTCGCGATTTAATGTTTCATACTAACAATGGCACGTGCAACGATGCTTAATTATTAAAAACAATTACGATCCGAACAACTGTTACCGTTTCCTGAAGTCATCTACTTGGAGCACTTCGACTACAACCAATAAGAACCGTCAGCTATGTTAACTGATCCGTCAAAATTAATATTCTCAGCTCCACTCAAATGTTTTTCTCCAAACATATTTTGACTGTGCCTACTTTACATGTTCGAATGCCTTGAATGATGTTAATTGTAGATAGCCGTGGGGCTGATGGTGCTGATCAAAGCTACAACTAATGGTCCTAGGACACATTAGCAAAGAACAGGTAAAGTGCAACATTTTACTGGCGTTTGAGAGGTAACAAGAAAAGAAGGCGCGCTGCTGTCACGCTTGAATTCACCTGCGCTAATTTGCGTTAATTAGCAGCTCGCGCGACTTAGTTTCGACCGAGCTGCGTACGTAATGCACGATGTAGTAAAAATTGAAACAAGTTACGAATTTTCGACGTGAGAGCCCCGCAATTACCGCACGGTACGTCGCGTGCGTAATTATTACGATTCGACTGTTTCGGCCTGGAGTAGGCTTGGAGAGTTGGGACTTGTTTCACGCTTTGCAGAGGCAGACGGCGGCAATTAAGCGGGGCTTTTTTAATGGCAATAATGAGGAAATTGGGAGTTTTTACCATTTTTACAGAAGTATACAATATTGATGATTGATGATTGAAGAGAAAGCCATTAATATAGTCTTTATGAAAGTAGTATTTTTCTCGTGTCTACTACCAGCTTTAAACACTATTTTGATGTTAATAAGGCATTAATGAATGTTACCTCATTCTTGTAGTACCTCTGTAGTACCGAACTCAAGTTTGAAATCCGGGAAAATACTCGAAATTAATTTAATAGCGTTTCAGTTGTTCCAAGGCACAGCACAGCGACAGGGAAAAACCATTTTGGTTTATTTAGGGAAAAGCGATCATACCCATGTTATAAAAAAGTTTTAGCAATAATTTAACATGCACTCATAAATATGCAGATTACATTACAGAAAATGCTATCCCACATGGGTTTAATTAACATTAGCTTCATTCTGGGTGAATTACCAAGTATGGAATTATAATTTTTGGATGAAAGTACAGATTACAGAGCTCTACCTTACTGATTCAATGACTAATTCATGTTGTTCATTCGCACCAATCCACGTCCGCGCAAACTAGAAGTAAAAAGAGCCACAAAGTAGTGTCTCTAGCTTGCGCATTATTAAATATTGACGCACTGTAATTACACTTTACCGCTTGTGAGCCGCCGCCGTGGCAGATGACCATTATCAATGTAATTAATTTATCGGCGATAATTACAGCGACTTAGTTAAAGCTGTCGCTTGTTTACTAGGAAATTCGGATGCTTAGAATCAATTATCGTTAATTGGCAATTTTTTTGAATGGTGCCAAATGATTGCAGTTTGGTGGAGGTTAGTAGAAACAGTTCTAAGTGGTTGGCTTGATGCCAGTGGGCAATTAGACATCTTGTGATTCTCAGATCTTGCAAGGGTGATATTTGGTCGGTTCAAAAGGACAGGTGGTTTTGAAATCAGCAAGTTTTACGTTTGCTTGAATTGCTTGAGGTATAGTGCAGTGAATTGGCGAGTGAAGTGAGGTGGAAAACATAAAAATGTTTTGTTGGCTAGTGCAGCAAGACGTCGACATGTGCGGCACGTTTTCTTTCAATAATAATGCCAACACGAACAAGGAGACGGTCACGAACGTGAAATTAGACGAGGAATGAGATTGAGGCAATGGGAATTGGAATGAAACCGCAAATTGCATAGAAAGATGAATCATGCCAAGACTACAAGATACTAACATCAATAGAAAATGGAGCCGAAAGTAGGAATGTCCATTGTAAGAGGAAGGAACTCCAAGAATAGATTAGCATGAAAAATGGGTGGTTTTTACAAGTGATGGATTATAGAGCTCTGTAATACCGACACATTTGAGAAATGTAGTCGAACGCTGAGATTCAGTTTCCGAAAAAACAATTAAACCGAGTTTTTTCAGAAAGCGAATTATTTAGAATTACATCATAAACCCAACAAAAAGCAACTCCTCGTCTTGTTAACTTGGGTTGCACACTACTCGTTTTTCCTTGCACGACTTAAATGTCCCAAATATAAACGAGCTCGTATTTTAATACCGAGAAATCTACAACTATCCGCACTCATCTACAACCATCAAGACCGCTCGCACCATCATTTTTCTTCCTGTGCGTTAAGCTTTAAGCTCTCCTTCTGTGCTTGTATACTCCCCGAGCGGCGCTCAGTAGGAATTCTGTCATTCTGCGCAAACAGTATAACAATCTATCTTTGCCAGAGCGTGCGGTCCGGCTGCTATTCTATTCGGTTCTGTATCCACGCGGATTCTATTGCGTTAGAAACTTGGTAGTTGGGCGAAGAATGGAACAACTGTTGTTCTGTTCATCCTTCAACTGCTCCCACATCCCTCCGGGCTCCGAAAAGGTGGACGTTACTTACGGGCATAAGTATAATTTTTGAGAATTTCACGTTAAGTGTCACGCCTTTACATACGTCACTCTAGCAGGAAATTTTTTATGCTTATGTTGCTGACTTAGGAGGTTAGGACTCTAAACAGAGAAGTATCTATGAAATAGTCAGAGAATGTCTAATCTAGGACGTACCCAGTAAGGCTATCAAATTTCTGGGCTGATTGGGGAGAATTAGTAATTGAAGGACGACTCCCCTTTATGGTGTCCTATTGCAGTGCATACAGTGGGATACCTTGTTAGAAAGTAAAAGCAGTGAAGGAATTCTTTTTAAGTTGGGTAAAACCTTTTGGGAGGCGCTGATTTTACTTGTTTTTTCTTCCTTTTGCTTAGGATTTTAGATCCGGCTCTGTGCATCTTTGAACATTTCTCTCATGTACCCATGTTTATGCACTTATGCACAGTTGTGCCCGAGCACGAAGAGGCATTTCCTCGAAACGCTATCTTCCACTTCTTCCAGTAGTTTGGGCACGGTCACCAACACTAACTTGAGTTAAGTCAGCACCATGCATACCATGTGCATGTACACCTCACTTCTTACGCTTTTCCAAGTGTGTGGCGGTCTCTCGTGCGTCATGCCGTGCGATGCATAACTGCACATCTCAAACCGAAGCAAAAAGCCAACAAAAACTTCCCAAACGGAACGCCGCACGAAAGAATCGTGGTGCATTATTCTACCCGGCAGCGCATTGCATGCGATCGCTAAATTTACGTCTGCGAATTCAACAAAAGTCAATAGGAACTCTGCATTTGCATATAAAAGCTGGGGCGGTGCTGACGCGCCAGAGACCGCCACCCTAACGAAACTTATTTGGCATTATTAAATTCAGTACTGCTGGGTTGCGGCGATGGTTTATGTTTTTATTGAGAGCGCATCTTGGTTGACAGCATAATGAGCTTAACCTATAACCGGCAGCGGGCAGTGCCTAGTGGGGTCTAGCGGAATTATGACCCGCTTCATATGCGCAAACAGCAGTGATGGATAAAAATATGACCATGGTGGATTTTTATGTTTGGCCCAAATAAAATGGGTATTCATGGTGGCCGTGCAGACGGTTGGGAAGGTTGAGATTGGGCATCAGTCAAGGTTGTGTCAACTGCAGCAGTTGGATGAGTGCAATAATTGTAACACATACCCTTTTTTCGGGAAATATTATGGGAAGCTGTTCAATTGCAGTGGAATGAGACGAAATGAAATTGAAAGGAACGAGTGTAGTGAAAGAACAAGTCAGATAAAATTGGTAAAAATGTCGAAATTTGTAAATGCCAGCTGTATTCATAGAGTCGAGGGAGATCACAATCGGAAATTGTGCCTTTAATCTTTTATAAATATAGGGGACTTACAGCTGAAGGCATTAATTTTATTTTTTAGGGTAAGTTGTATCGATAATTCAGTTTCACATTTAACAGGATTTTT